>NW_026500085.1:0-52655 GCF_026875155.1 Cherax quadricarinatus | reverse complement strand
AGGACAGCGGGCAGATATGGAAAATTTTCTAGGGGTGTTACCTGTGCATACCTCAACATTACATGCATATGAGGCCAGGAGCTGAGTCTCGACCCCTGCCACCACAATTAGGTGAGTACGAGAAATCTCATTGGGAGACAACAACTATATTGTTTACCGTAGTCACCCCGTGTAGACATGTGAGAAAACTCGACCACCTCTGGTCACTGCAGGTGGCCCTTTCGACCTCACAATCTTATCCATATCTATCCGAGACCAGTATAAATTGGATAGCACCCACAAGTACGGCGCTACTAATTAATTGTGGACTGTATAGATTATATTAGTTTAACTGAATGAAGGTGGGGGGGTAGGTTACACATGGGTATATCCATCAAGGAAAAACATTTATACATAATCCCACCACTTACCAGATATTCTCTGGTGGTCACTTGATGTACCTGGATCACCCATAACCTATCCAATTACAACATACCTAACTGGCCAGTATCAGTCTGCTATAACTAGAAAGGTTACTTAACTGTGGGTGACTGATGCTCCTTATTTCCTCCATTCACCATCTCATTTTGATGTCCTTAACACGGTTCTTATTCCAGCAGGACGAGGTATCCGTTGGTTTGTCCCGGTTTAGAAGTCGTGACTCCATAAAAACTTCACTACCCTCGGGACGGGAACAACGTGGTCTAACGTGTTCACTCGGAGCAAGGCGACTTATTTCACTTCACGCATTCTCTTAACTTAGTGTTATTATCATTGATTACTTCTTAGCCCACCATACGGTTTAATGTCTCCTAATTATTATACACATTGGAGGCCACTCCTTTAAGATCTGAGACCGATGAGTGATGATTAAACCACGGGTATATTAACCCGGGACACACTCCATGGCAACGTGCCAGTCACCACCGGTCCTACCATTATTCACTCATTTTACCACTTTATTACGGTGGTCCCGTAAATCACGTTCCCTCACTCCTCACTAGGAACAGTTACGAGACTTCCTATTATGAAGTGAGGCCTATATTAATCCTTAAGCCGCCGTGAATGCCAATTTCCTGGTCCATGTTTTCACAGCCTCTTCACTACATTCAAAACACTCCTGCTACTTGATGCCCTGAGCCGACCTCCTCTTCCGCACATCCGCGCAGAGGGAACTGTTGGTTCTATTCCATTTTCAAATACATTTTGACCCAAATCAGCACATTAAACACTTATTAGGCACTATAGCTTCGGAAATTAAATAATTTCCACACACTCATTCCCACCCAGACACACCAGGCTGCACCATGCCTCTCCTTCTAGACACACTAGGCTGCACCATGCCTTTCCTTCCAGACACACCAGGCTGCACCATGCCTCTCCTTCCAGACACACCAGGCTGCACCATGCCTCTCCTTCCAGACACACCAGGCTGCACAATGCCTCTCCTTCCAGATACACCAGGCTGCACCATGCCTCTCCTTCCAGACGCACCAGGCTGAACCATGCCTCTCCTTCCAGATTCACCAGGCTGCACCTTGCCTCTCCTTAAGATAAGATTTCGTTCGGATTTTTAACCCTGGAGGGTTAGCCGCCCAGGATAACCCAAGAAAAACCATACCCCTGGCCGGGATTGAACCCGCGGTCATAGTCTCAAAACTCCAGCCCGTCGCGTTAGCCACTAGACCAGCTAGCCACAATAAGATTCATCCAACTAGGTATATTTCTACACCATAGGAAGGTTAGCATGTCATGTAGGGGGGAATGATTAGGGGAATATGGGGGTAAGAGGAGGGAGTTAGTAGGTAGGGGACATGCAGGCGAGGTGGTAGGAGATGACAGGAGAGGTGAGCGGTAGGTAGGTAGGTAATGTGAGGTCACTGGTGACTACACCTTCACCTCTTATTACTCTACCCACCACTCCACACTACTCACCCTCTCACTACTTTAACTAAACATAAATAAATGGAAATAAGCATAAATAATGGGGACAGTGAATATTACTGTTCTACTCAAACACAGTTTATTATTAAGTCCTTGTACAATAATATATTTGGGAACAGGAGTATATCATTGGGGTTTAGATAAATGGGGTGGTACACATAGGCAGTGAGACAAGGAACACAATCAACTTGACGAAAATGAATATAACTTACAATATAGCACAGAGGACAGTTCACTACAGGAACTAAGCCACAGGTCCCAAGACCTACACAGCACGAGTACGGCGCCAAGCCAGTACTCTGCCCAGTGCCTCCAACAGTCTCCTCCAGAGACTTCAGCAGCCTTCTCCCGAGCCCTGCACCCCAGCAGCAGCTCCGCTCGAAGTCTCTGCTCAGGAGCTCTGCACCCCAGCAGCAGCTCCTCTCGAATCTCTCAATCATGCTCTTTCTTGGGCTTTTATGGTGGTCCAAGCACCCTCCACAACCACGTGTACGACCTGACGCCTAGGTCTGACGCCGTCAAGAACAAAAGACCTCAGACGTGGGCGTGGCTACAGACGTCTGCCAAGGCAAGGTGTGACCATATAATTGGTTAAATTAGGTCTCCCCAGAGACCTCACAAGCCCAGCTGAACTACATCACATCCCCCTTTCTCCCCCAATTTAAAATATCTGAGAACTAGGACAATTTGTCCTAGTTATTAGACTATTTTAATCCTAATCCCTTAAATCTATTACAATACAAAGACAAAATTATACATAATACAAAATTATTCAACTACATATATTTCCCTCAACCTCCTCAACTCCCACAAGGCAGCGTAATCAGTACACCTCGCAGTTGGCCAGCATAATAGTTGCTCTCTGGTGCAAAGCCTCCTTACCCGTCATTTCTCCTTAAACCTAAATATCGGTCTCCAGTTCCTTCCCTACTTCTACTAGAAATGCACTAGCCAATGCTAGTCACCCTCGCACGTTAACCATTGGGCCAAACCTCTCTAGGCTTCTATGGCGTGGAAAACTGCTCCAACGGGTTGCATTCTTTCAAGTAACTGCAACTGGACCACTTCACGACCACCAAGGTCGCATTTTCGGCACACTTCACATGCACACTACAACATCTGAAAATCGAGACAGGGCAGGCATCGCAGCTAAGACCCTCCATTATTCTATGCCACTACTAGGATTCACTGGCCTCATAAAACAAGGCGGCCATAAACACTGGACCGTATTCAAGGTCACCTTATTTCACACAGGTAACACTAACACTTCTGGCAAGTCAAAGTAGGCTGGGGACATCACATACTCTCAATTGTCTCTCATGGCTGGCAGGACATCCCCGCATACCAGTCGTACAGGTCGACCAGCAAGGCGGGATACACCTCCATACCGCCCTTGATAGCAGGCTGGTCCCAGCAGCTGGAGTCCATCTCCGCGGCTCACGTCCTTCCACATCCCCGAGGATGGCAGCTCCTTCATAGTAGATTCTCCTGTCCTGGCACATCAGCCAGAATCCCTCACACACCACTGCAGCATCACCGCCATCTCCTCCTCTTGAGCTAAGCAGCATTGCAGCATCACAGCACGGCCGTATCACAGCAGCACAGAGCAAGGCCACAGCATCGCAGCACGGTCCCAGCATCACAGCACGGCTGCAGCATCTCAACATCACCGCACGACCGCAGCATCTCAACATCACAGCACGGCCGCATCACAGCAACATACAGCACGGCCACAGCATCGCAGCACGGTCCCAGCATCACAGCACGGCCGCAGCATCTCAACATCATAGCAAGGCCGTATCACAGCAGCACACAGCACGGCCACAGCATAGCAGACAGCATCACAGCATGGCCACAGCATAGCAGACAGCATCACAGCAGCCGACATCAGCAGTAGCAGGCAATGGTCAGTTGCTCGGGGTGAGGTGAGGTCACTTCAGGTCATCAACAGCAGGTGCGGTCACCCATCCCTGGCAACTGTGGGTAACTGGCGGTCCGTGGGTGATGGTCACAAAGGCTGGGTGACGCAGACAGACACCCACTACACTGGATGACAGACCAGGGCAGCAATACATCTACTGGGGCACATCAGCTGGGTGACTGGGCATATCAGCTGGGTGACTGGGCACATAAGGTGGACAGCAATCATAGGCAACTCTTCAATGGGTGACAGTTGTGGGTAAGTCTTCCAAGGCGGGCTAGGTGACTTCTCATTCCTCTGTAAATATTCAATTTCGGCCAGTAATTGCTTCCCCCAAAAGTCTCACCCAAATACTGATATTCTCCACCATTTATCTCAAACCAACAACCAACTCCACCAAATATAATATTACACCCAAACAATTATTTAGACCCACCGTCAAAAAAGGACAGTTAAGGTCACTAGGATTATAATATCATACAGATATTCACTTTAGATTTTACACACACAAGAAAAAATAAAAGTGGTAGCCTAACATAAGAATAACCGAGCAGTCACAAAATAAGGCACATGGGACTGATTCCTACTATAAAAATAATAAGAACCACCACCGCTTAGACACCATGTCATGTAGGGGGGAATGATTAGGGGAATATGGGGGTAAGAGGAGGGAGTTAGTAGGTAGGGAACATGCAGGCGAGGTGGTAGGAGATGACAGGAGAGGTGAGCAGTAGGTGGGTAGGTAATGTGAGGTCACTGGAGTTTACCTGGAGTTTACCTGGAGAGAGTTTAGGGGGTCAACGCCCCCGCGGCCCGGTCTGTGACCAGGCCTCCTGGTGGATCAGCGCCTGATCAACCAGGCTGTTGCTGCTGGCTGCACGCAAACCAACGTACGAGCCACAGCCCGGCTGATCAGGAACTGACTTTAGGTGCTTGTCCAGTGCCAGCTTGAAGACTGCCAGGGGTCTGTTGGTAATCCCCCTTATGTGTGCTGGGAGGCAGTTGAACAGTCTCGGGCCCCTGACACTTATTGTATGGTCTCTTAACGTGCTAGTGACACCCCTGCTTTTCATTGGGGGGATGGTGCATCGTCTGCCAAGTCTTTTGCTTTCGTAGTGAGTGATTTTCGTGTGCAAGTTCGGTACTAGTCCCTCTAGGATTTTCCAGGTGTATATAATCATGTATCTCTCCCTCCTGCGTTCCAGGGAATACAGGTTTAGAAACCTCAAGCGCTCCCAGTAATTGAGGTGTTTTATCTCCGTTATGCGCGCCGTGAAAGTTCTCTGTACATTTTCTAGGTCGGCAATTTCACCTGCCTTGAAAGGTGCTGTTAGAGTGCAGCAATATTCCAGCCTAGATAGAACAAGTGACCTGAAGAGTGTCATCATGGGCTTGGCCTCCCTAGTTTTGAAGGTTCTCATTATCCATCCTGTCATTTTTCTAGCAGATGCGATTGATACAATGTTATGGTCCTTGAAGGTGAGATCCTCCGATATAATCACTCACAGGTCTTTGACGTTGGTGTTTCGCTCTATTTTGTGGCCAGAATTTGTTTTGTACTCTGATGAAGATTTAATTTCCTCATGTTTACCATATCTGAGTAATTGAAATTTCTCATCGTTGAACTTCATATTGTTTTCTGCAGCCCACTGAAAGATTTGGTTGTTGTCCGCCTGGAGCCTTGCAGTGTCTGCAATGGAAGACACTGTCATGCAGATTCGGGTGTCATCTGCAAAGGAAGACACTGTGCTGTGGTTGACATCCTTGTCTATGTCGGATATGAGGATGAGGAACAAGATGGGAGCTAGTACTGTGCCTTGTGCAACAGAGCTTTTCACCGTAGCTGCCTCGGACTTTACTCTGTTGACGACTACTCTCTGTGTTCTGTTAGTGAGGAAATTATAGATCCATCGACCGACTTTTCCCGTTATTCCTTTAGCACGCATTTTGTGCGCTATTACGCCATGGTCACACTTGTCGAAGGCTTTTGCAAAGTCTGTATATATTACATCTGCATTCTTTTTGTCTTCTAGTGCATTTAGGACCTTGTCGTAGTGATCCAGTAGTTGAGACAGACAGGAGCGACCTGTTCTAAATCCATGTTGCCCTGGGTTGTGTAACTGATGGGTTTCTAGATGGGTGGTGATCTTGCTTCTTAGGACCCTTTCAAAGATTTTTATGATATGGGATGTTAGTGCTATTGGTCTGTAGTTCTTTGCTGTTGCTTTACTGCCCCCTTTGTGGAGTGGGGCTATGTCTGTTGTTTTTAGTAACTGAGGGACGACCCCCATGTCCATGCTCCCTCTACATAGGATGGAAAAGGCTCGTGATAGGGGCTTCTTGCAGTTCTTGATGAACACAGAGTTCCATGAGTCTGGCCCTGGGGCAGAGTGCATGGGCATGTCATTTATCGCCTGTTCGAAGTCATTTGGCGTCAGGATAACATCGGATAGGCTTGTGTTAATCAAATTTTGTGGCTCTCTCATAAAAAATTCATTTTGGTCTTCGACTCTCAGTCTGGTTAGCGGCTTGCTAAAAACTGAGTCATATTGTGACTTGCGTAGCTCACTCATTTCCTTGCTGTCATCTGTGTAGGACCCATCTTGTTTAAGTAGGGGCCCAATACTGGACGTTGTTCTCGACTTTGATTTGGCATAGGAGAAGAAATACTTTGGGTTACTTTCGATTTCATTTATGGCTTTTAGTTCTTCCCGCGATTCCTGACTCCTAAAGGATTCTTTTAGCTTAAGTTCGATGCTTGCTATTTCTCTGACCAGTGTCTCCCTGCGCATTTCAGATACATTGACCTCTTTTAGCCGCTCTGTTATTCTTTTCCGTCGCCTGAAAAGGGGAGCGCCTGTCTCTTTCTATTTTACATCTACTCCTCCTTTTTCTTAGAGGAATAAGCCTTGTGCATACATCGAGTGCCACCGAGTTAATCTGTTCTAGGCATAAGTTTGGGTCTGTGTTGCTTAGTATATCTTCCCAGCTTATATCGGTTAGGACTTGGTTTACTTGGTCCCACTTTATGTTTTTGTTATTGAAGTTAAATTTTGGGTGAATGCTCCCTCGTGACTAGTCTCATTATGTCGGTCTGGGGCTCCACGCATACATGTCTGAACCTCAATTATTGTTGTGATCTGAGTATATTGTTTTTTGATATGGTGACATTTCTTATCAGATCATCATTGTTAGTGAAGATGAGGTCTAGTGTATTCTCCAGTCTAGTAGGCTCTATTATTTGCTGGTTTAAATTGAATTTTGTGCAGAGATTTAAAAGCTCGTGTGAGTGTGAGTTTTCATCAGAGCTGCCTCCTGGTGTTATTACTGCAACAATATTATTTGCTATATTCCTCCATTTTAGGTGCCTTAAGTTGAAATCCCCCAGGAGCAAGATGTTGGGTGCAGGAGCTGGAAGATTTTCCAGACAGTGGTCAATTTGTAACAGCTGTTCCTGGAATTGCTGGGATGTTGCATCTGGAGGCTTGTAGACTACCACAATGACTAGGTTTTGGTTCTCGACCTTTACTGCTAAAACTTCCACTACGTCATTTGAGGCATTAAGCAGTTCTGTGCAAACAAGTGACTCTGCAATGTACAGGCCAACCCCTCCCCCTTTTGCCTGTTCACTCTGTCACATCTGTATAGGTTGTAACCTGGGATCCATATTTCGTTGTCCAGGCTTGGTTTCCGCTTGCCTTGGGTTTCTGTGACTGTATTCCCTGTTGGTGCATGTTTCCCTGTCTTACTTCTATTCTCCCTAGCACCAACAATGGAGCTCCCACCAGTTGTTTTTGGTAATTTATCCTCACTATTGCTATTGGAGTCCTCTTGTTTGCTATTTCCTGCGGTATTTCTAGTTTGCAATATTGGTTTTATCTTATCTTTGACTACACTTGTTTCCCTACTATGGCTCCTGTCCCCTATGAGGTCATTTATATGTATTCCTTCCTGCGTATAATTCCCGACTACCTGGACAAAATCTCCAGCTTCACCATTACTGTCTCCCAGGACAGTATCTCCAGCTTCACACATTTCTGTCTCCCAGGACAGCACCTCCAGCTTCACCATTACTGTCTCCCAGGACAGCCCTATCAGCCCCACATTTACTGACTACCAGGACATCACCTCCAGCCTTACAGTTTGTGACTACATGGCCAGTATCAAGGGCAGTACCATTCAGCCCAGACTTTTTATGTTCCCATCTGTTGTAGAAAGCTTCCAGGTTTTCTATGAAAGCAGCTTTGATGTTGTCCTCTTTTAATACCCTTGTGATTTTAGTCCACAGATTTTCCTCATTTGGGCATACCCAAAAACACTTCTCTGTTTTAATACTGCTTGTAGCTAGTTCTGGGATATCTGCACAAGGGGCGTGACACCAATTTCCACAAAAATGACAATTTATCCATGTGGAAGCCTGTTTGTTTGACTGACCACAGACTACACACAGCTTCATAATGATTTGAATGGTTGATTTACTGCAATTCTACTAGCAACCTCTTGAATATTATATTAATAACCTTAAATGAAGCTCTAGCTATTTGTATTTCTGTTTCTAACTCTTTTTGTATATTGGACAGCTTACCGTCACGTTCCTGATTTTTAATGTTTGTGTTTATAAGGGCGCCTACAACCCCATCCGTTTACAGTCTGCTTTATTGTCCAACGAAACTGTTTGAAACCAGTCCCGGGTTCGGACCAGTCAAGGGTTCGGACCAGTCAAGGGTTCACTGGTGACTACACCTTCACCTCTTATTACTCTACCCACCACTCCACACTACTCACCCTCTCACTACTTTAACTAAACATAAATAAATGGAAATAAGAATAAATAACGGGAACAGTGAATATTACTATTCTACTCAAACACAGTTTATTATTAAGTCCTTGTACAATAATATATTTGGGAACAGGAGTATATCATTGGGGTTTAGATAAATGGGGTGGTACACATAGGCAGTGAGACAAGGAACACAATCAACTTGATGAAAATGAATATAACTTACAATATAGCACAGAGGACAGTTCACTACAGGAACTAAGCCACAGGTCCCAAGACCTACACAGCAGGTACGGCGCCAAGCCAGTACTCTGCCCAGTGCCTCCAACAGTCTCCTCCAGAGACTTCAGCAGCCTTCTCCCGAGCCCAGCGCCCCAGCAGCAGCTCCGCTCGAAGTCTCTGCTCAGGAGCTCTGCACCCCAGCAGCAGCTCCTCTCGAATCTCTCAATCATGCTCTTCCTTGGGCTTTTATGGTGGTCCAAGCACCCTCCACAACCACGTGTACGACCTGACGCCTAGGTCTGACGCCGTCAAGAACAAAAGACCTCAGACGTGGGCGTGGCTACAGACGTCTGCCAAGGCAAGGTGTGACCATATAATTGGTTAAATTAGGTCTGCCCAGAGACCTCACAAGCCCAGCTGAACTACATCACAAGCACAGGCACCTCTGTGACCACAAATGCAAGTTTTTACAGACGAATCTCCAGCTAGCGTGGCCGTGACGAACTCTAGCTCAAATCCCTTCACTGCCATCAACATGACTCAAGAAATCGTAATGACACGATTGCAAACAAACCATACCCCCGGCCGGGATTGAACCCGCGGTCATAGTCTCAAAACTCCAGCCTGTCGCGTTAGCCACTAGACCAGCTAGCCACAATAAGATTCATCCAACTAGGTATATTTCTACACCTGGTCTAGTGGCTAACGCGACGGGCTGGAGATTTGAGACTCTATGACCGCGGGTTCAATCCCGGCCGGGGGTATGGTTTGTTTGCAATCGTGTCATTACGATTTCTTGAGTCATGTTGATGGCAGTGAAGGGATTTGAGCTAGAGTTCGTCACGGCCACGCTAGCTGGAGATTCGTCTGTAAAAACTTGCATTTGTGGTCACAGAGGTGCCTGTGCTAACCTTCCTATGGTGTAGAAATATATCTAGTTGGATGAATCTTATTGTGGCTAGCTGGTCTAGTGGCTAACGCGACGGGCTGGAGTTTTGAGACTCTATGACCGCGGGTTCTATCCCGGCCGGGGGTATGGTTTGTTTCCAATCGTGTCATTACGATTTCTTGAGTCAACCCAAGAAAGTCAGTGCGTCATCTAGGACTGTCTAACTTATTTCCATTGTGGTCCTCAATCTTGTCCCCCAGGATGCCACCCACACCAGTCGACTAACACCCAGGTACCTATTTGCTGCTAGGTGAACAGGACAACAGATGTTAGGAAGCGTGTCAAAACGTTTACACCCACCGGGAATCGAACCCGGGCCCTCCGTGTGTGAAGCGAGAGTTTTACCCACCGGGCCTGACACACTAGGCTCTGATCCACCAGGAGGCCTGGTCGCGGGGGCGTTGACCCCCGGAACTCTTTCCAGGTAAACTCCAGTTATTTTCCCACTATGTTACCACTGATACCGGTGATCGAACAATGGACCTCAAAGCTTGAGATAAGTGCTCTAACAACTCGGTAAAACCTACAACCATGATAATAAAGCTGATACGATAGTTAAGAGTTAGCAACTCCAAAAATATTTATTTATAAGATAGAATATATATTATCATAGGAATACTAATTTTTGTTTCTCTAAGTAAATCTGGCTGATGAGACTTATTTTCTGTAATATTACTATGTAAGAACCTAAAAAATCTGAAGAAAAGTATAATTCTGTTAAGCTTTTGTAAAAGATCTTAATATAAAAATACAAATTTTTAAGAATAAATATCAAAAAGTTTATTAATATTGAATTACTTGATTTGTTTGGGTTGAATTTATTTAATTTAGATGAGTTAGTCATCAAGTCTGTGTCACTGTAGGACTAACTCAAAAATACTGCTGGAAAATAAACATTAATTACATGTGCAATGTATATAGGCTTAGATGAGATAAGATAAGAGATAAGATTTCGTTCGGATTTTTAACCCCGGAGGGTTAGCCACCCAGGATAACCCAAGAAAGTCAGTGCGTCATCGAGGAATTTTTATTGACCTAAGAAAAGCTTTTGACACAGTAAACCACGAAATCCTACTCCACAAACTTGACCACTACGGTATAAGAGGCCATGCGCTTGCTTATTTCAAATCTTACATTACTAATAGGTATCAGTACGTCACCATTAAAGACACAGCATCAGCAACACGGCCACTTGATACTGGAGTTCCGCAGGGAAGTGTCCTTGGTCCCCTGCTCTTCCTCATATACATCAATGATCTTCCAAACGTATCCCAACACCTGAAACCCATTCTCTTTGCTGATGACACGACTTATGTCATCTCTCACCCTAATCTTGCCACCATTAACACCATTGTGAATGAGGAGCTGACTAAAATATCGACTTGGATGACAGCCAATAAACTTACGCTTAACACTGACAAAACTTACTATATTATGTTTGGTAGCAGAGCAGGAGATGCACAAATTAACATTAAGATTGACAACACTCTAATTACGAGAAATAATGGGGGGAAATTCTTAGGCTTATACCTTGACAATAACCTGAATTTCAGCACCCATATCCAGCATTTAGCCAAAAAAGTATCCAAAACGGTTGGGATCCTCTCCAAGATACGATACTACGTGCCGCAAAATGCCCTTCTCACACTATACCACTCATTTATCCATACCTCACCTATGCTATTTGTGCTTGGGGATCAACTGCAGCAACACACCTAAAGCCAATAATAACCCAACAAAAAGCTGCAGTAAGAATAATCACTAAATCCCATCCCTGGCAGCACCCCCCCCCCCACTCTTCAAAGATCTAAACTTACTCCCAGTTCAGTACATCCACACTTACTACTGTGCAATCTATATCTACAGGGCCTTAAACTCTAATATCAACCTTAACCTAAAACGCTTTCTTGATAGTTGTGACAGAACCCACAGGCATAACACCAGAAACAAACATCTCTACGACATTCCCCGTGTCCGACTAAACCTTTACAAAAATTCAATGTATGTCAAAGGCCCTAAAATCTGGAATACCCTACCTGAGAACTCTAAAACTGCAGACACATTCATCACCTTCAAAACTACCATTAGAAAACATCTTATCTCCCTGATACACCCCGTCAACTAATTACACGAATACCACCTGGTGGTTCACACTTACACTCGCTCACTCATTTGACCATAAACAGAAATATTAATCTCAGTCTTAAAATAATGAATCCTGTGATACTCCAATACTGAAACTATATACTGTGCCAAAACAAAAGCATTCACATTGCTAAACTCACAAACTAGTATTTAGTCACTTAGCCATAATACCAACTTACCTCATAATTTGTAATATTTTACATTTAAGAATAAAACTAAGTATGCCCGAAATGCCTAGCCATGCTAAGCGTTCTAGTGGTACACTCTGTAATCTCAATTTTACTACATGTAAACCAAACAATAACCAAATTTCTGTAAACTCAGCATTGTAATCCTTATAGAGAATAAACTCTGAATTTCCATTGGGGTCCTTAATCTTGTCCCCCAGGATGCAACCCACACCAGTCGACTAACACCCAGGTACCTATTTGCTGCTAGGTGAACAGGACAATAGGTGTAAGGAAACGTGTCGGAATTTCCACCCGCCGGGAATCGAACCCGGGCCATCCGTGTGTGAAGTGGGAGTTTTAGCCACCAGACCACCTGGCCTAGCTGACATCAATGACCTAAAAATAACATTGTCACTATCTGAGAAAAGTTATAATATTGTAAAGCCGTTGGCGGTGCACTGGTCTTTTGCGGTCTAATACCTGGGCCTTTTGTGTATCCATATGCTCCTGCGCCACCATCCACAGGATGGATATGGGAGGCACAATAAACTAGCCACTTCGGTGGCAACTGGTCAGTCCTACCAGGCAGCAAGAGATATTCCCCCAGCACATTCTGCAATGACTTTGCTTAGCATCGTGAATGAAGACAACCCTGGGTGTGTGTTGCATCACACCGATGACTCCAGAGACCCGCAGGCCCATCCGCACAGCTGCTGGGATGTTCCACAGCAAGATGACAGCAGGTTGGCGCCTGGATTTAGCCACCGAAGTGGCTAGTTTATTGTGCACACCATATCCATCCTGTGGACGGTAGCGCAAGAGCATATGGATACACAAAAGGCCTAGGAACTAGGCCCCAAGGGGTTAACAGGAATACATATGGATTTATATCTACATATCTACAGTTCCCTTATCTGTTACAAGCAAATTTAGGAAATTTGCTTAGTATATCTGGTATCTTATTTTCATTATTAAGATATCTTGACATGTCACATAGGTTATTATACTGTCTGTCTCTGTATTCCTCACTAAGTGGACAATTAAGCACATAGTGTTCAAGAGAGTGACCATATGCCTGATCACATAATTTACATTTAGTTTGATCATCATCTGTGTCTCCCAAACTGCCAGAAGTACTTGTAACCAAACCTAAGCCTGGCCACTACAACATCAGTCAGTACTTGTAACCAAGCCTAAGCCTGGCCACTAGAACATCAGTCAGTACTTGTAACAAGCCTAAGCCTGGCCACTACAACATCAGTCAGTACTTGTAACCAAGCCTAAGCCTGGCCACTACAACATCAGTCAGTACTTGTAACCAAACCTAAGCCTGGCCACTACAACATCAGTCAGTACTTGTAACCAGTCATTTCTCATTCGCTGCCTGACTGAGGTGGAGTGCGGTTGTGCTCTGCACCCATCTGCTGTTTTCAGGAGAGCTCTCATAGCAACAACATGGCGCTGCGTGTCCGGCGTAGAGTGAATACTGTCGGCGTTGAGCTGCTTCGTGAGGCAATTTCCCCCTCTACGGCGCAGGTCTTGCTTCCGACGATTATAAGAGAGACGTACGGAATACAAGATGATGAGGTATATGGTGTGGCCCTGAATGGGGCCTATCGGATCTTCATCAAGTTAAATTCGACGGCTGTGTAGGAGTCGTTGGTAAAGAAATTCGAGCATGTGAGTATAGATGCAACCCCAGCTGTAAGAGTGCTTCTCATAGACGTCTCTCTCCACTATACGTGGGTGAAGTTGCGCAACGTCCCCTTCGAGGCTGACGAGGAGGACTTAAGGAACGTGTTTGAAGCTTTTGGTACCGTGCATCTGGCAACCCAAGGCAAGTGGGCGGCAGGTGCATACATGGGACGTCCGGAGGGTACTTTCTCCCTCAAAATGACTCTGAGGCATCCGATCCCATCCTACGTTTTGATGACAGAGTTCTGGACCCAAATTCTTGTGTCTTATGCTGGGCAGCGACATATATGCAGGCTGTGTGGGGAGTACGATCACATGGCGGCGACGTGTGTGCAACAGAGGAGGGGGATGGCGCAGACTGGTGGAGCACCAGTTACAGGTGTGGATGCCGTAGTGGAGAGTCCCAAGGGCAACCGAGGAGGTGGCCATCTGTGGAGTGAAATTGTTGAGGAGTCCACTGTGGTGAATGATGGGCGAGCCATAAGTTGTGTTGAGCCAGAAATGGCCGCTTTGCCGGTGACAGGGGAGGAAGTGCTAGTCCAGCAGGAGGTGCTGGCGCTGGAGGAAGAGCTCGACGAGGTTTTGAAAACTTTACCTCCATCTGGGGAGGATGACGGCCTTGTCCGGGAGACCGTTCCTGAGTTGCAAGGAGAGAGTGTCGGGACAGGCAAAGGAAGGAAGGAGGAAATCAGCAAGCACAGAGAGGAGTCACCGTGGTCTGTGCAACATGAAACAGTAGCGGTGAGGAATCATCGGAAGTCAGCATGGCGGTGGAGGGCGCCACGAGGAAGAGAGCGGCAGCGTCAGACTCAGATGACGTCCTGACGCCAGCGCAGAGGTCTGGGAGGAAGGATGAATGTTCTCGAGGTAGCCAGGATAAGCGGCATCGAAAGAAGGGGGGGGGTGGATGGTGTGAAATCATGTGTTGACCCTGGGGCAGGAAGCCCTGGGAAGGCTGAGAGGAGGAAGGGTTGGAAGCTTTAGGAAGGCCTTAGGTGTATGACCGTGAATGTGAATGGACTGTGTAATGGAGTGAAGAGGGAATGTTTTAGTATGCTCTTACATAAATATAGAGTGGACGTCGTATTTCTACAGGAGCATAATTTCAGGGAGGGTAGAGTGCTCGAGGTGGCAGGGTTTAAGGTTTTGACTCTGCCATCTGCACGTTTGAAAGGTGGTGTGGGTTTATTGATAAAGGAAGCGAGCCCGTTTGTGTTGATACGAAGTGAGGGGGGAGGGGGGGGAGGGGTTTGCGTGTGGATGGGTGGTGGATGAGGCAGAGGGTAACGTTTGTAAGTGTGTATGCGCCAGTAGAAAACGATATGAATGTAAAGAGGGATTTTGTGTGTGATGATCTAGTTTTCGCCTTACGTGGTTTACCTGCAGTGGCCATCGTTGGTGGGGACTGGAATTGTGTCATCAGGAGAGCTGATGTGGAACCACAAGGTGGGGGGCACATGTTGGCAGCCTTACGAAATCTCTTGGTGGATGTTCAGTTGAGGGATGTGGTAGGTGGGGGTGCATGGGAGGTAGAGCACACTTTCGTGAGGAGAGGTTAAGCAGCTAGGTTAGATAGGTTGTACATATCTCACAAGCTATTGTCAAAGTCTGTCGGTACAATTGAAGTAGCTTTTTCCGATCATCGGGCGGTAGTGGCAGAAAAAACAGGGAATACAGTCACAGAAACCCAAGGCAAATGGAAACCAAGCCTGTGCACATACTATGCACTTGGTATCTGCAGACATGGGAAATCTGGAAAAACAGACGGGACGTGCAACTATGACCATCCTAGAAAATGCCATGCCCATATGACAACAGGAAAATGCAAACTCCCTTCCTGTAAGCTTTTTCACCCTGAAATGTGTACCTCTTCAATACAGGAAAGACTGTGCTATAACTTAAATTGCCAGGCACACCATCTAAAGGGGACAAAAAGATACAAATCATCCAGGCCATGGGAAAACCTGGGTAGCCACAGCCACTCAAGAGGGAGAGGTTTTTTAGTGCCAGGAAAGAAAAAAAACTGGCAGGAAATGGCAGAAATCGTACACCAAATCCAGTCATTCCTGGAGTGGAACCACAGTCGATGGCCTCCACTCCAAAACCAACAGATACGATAATAATGCCGGAAAAAAAATCCCCCCCAGTACCAACAATGCCACCAGTCCGATGACATTCTTCTTTGCAAATATACAGGGTCTAAAGCCAGCAACAAACAACAAAATACCTTTCATCCGTGGACTGCTTGCAGAGGCAAAGGCAATGTTCGCGGCTTTCACTGAGACCCACATAAAGGATCACTTGGACAACGAAATATGGATCCCAGGTTACAACCTATACAGATGTGACAGAGTGAACAGGCAAAAGGGGGGGGGGGGTTGGCCTGTACATTGCAGAGTCACTTGTTTGCACAGAACTGCTTAATGCTTCAAATGATGTAGTGGAAGTTTTAGCAGTAAAGGTCGAGAACCAAAAACCTAGTCATTGTGGTAGTCTACAAGCCTCCGGATGCAAATCCCAGAAATCCCAGGAACAGCTGTTAAAAAATTGACCAGTGTCTGGAAAATCTTCCAGCTCCTGCACCCAACATCTTGCTCCTGGGGGATTTCAACTTAAGGCACCTAAATGGAGGAATATAGCAAATAATATTGTTGCAGTAATAACATCAAGAGGCAACTCTGATGAAAACTCACACTCACACGAGCTTTTAAATCTCTGCACAAAATTCAATTTAAACAGCAAATAATAGAGCCTACTAGACTGGAGAATACACTAGACCTCATCTTCACTAACAATGAAGATCTGATAAGAAATGTCACCATATCAAAAACAATATACTCAGATCACAATATAATTGAGGTTTCAGACATGTATGCGTGGAGCCCCGGACCGACATAATGAGACTAGTTCACGAGGGATCATTCACCAAATTCAACTTCAATAACAAAAACATAAAGTGGGGACCAAGTAAACCAAGTCCTAACCCATATAAAGCTGGGAAGATATACTAAGCAACACAGACCCCAACTTATGCCTAGATCAGATTAACTTGGTGGCACTCGATGTATGCACAAGGCTTATTCCTCTAAGAAAAAGGAGAAGTAGATGTAAAATAGAAAGAGACAGGCGCTCCCTTTACAGGCGACGGAAAATAATAACAGAGCGGCTAAAAGAGGTCAATATATCTGAAATGCGTAGGGAGACACTGGTCAGAGAATAGCAAGCATCGAACTTAAGCTAAAGGAATCTTATAGGAGTCAGGAATTGCGGGAAGAACTAAAAAGCCATAAAATGAAATCGAAAGAAACCCAAAGTATTTTTTCTTCTCCTATGCCAAATCAAAGTCGAGAACAACGTCCAGTATTGAGCCCCTATTTAAAAACAAGATGACTTAAGAAATCGTAATGACACGATTGAAAATAAACAACCCCCGGCCCGGGTTAACCCCGGGTCATAGGTCTCAAAACCCAGCCCGTCGCGTGTAAAAATACCTTTTGGGGATGAATTTTTGGCTAGCTGGTCTAGTTGCTAACGCGACGGGTGGGTTTTGAGACTCTATAACCGCGGTTCAATCCCCCCGGGGGGTGGGTTTTTATTTGCAATGTGTCTTACGATTTCTTAAGTCATGTTGACGGCAGTAAAGGGAATGAGCTAAAAATTTCGTCACGGCCACCTAGCGGGAGATTCGTCTGAAAAAACTTGCTTGGGGTCCAAGGGCCTGTGCTAATTTCCTATGGTGTAGAAATATACCTATTGGATGAATCTTTTTGTGGCTCGGGTCTATGGCAAACGCGAGGGCGGGTTTTTTTGGACCTATACCGGGGGTTAAATCCCGGCCGGGGGTATGGTTTAAACAAAATGGGTCCACACATAACAGCAAGGAAAGAGTGAGCTACTCAATCCCAATAGACTATTTTTTAGCAACCCAAAACCGACGAGGTCGAAGATCAAAATTAACTTTTTATGAGAGAGAGCCATAGAAATTTTGGTTTTAAAGCAAGCCTATCCTGTTATCCCGACCCAAATGATTCGAAAAAGGCGATAAATGACACCCATGCACTCTGGGCCCCCGGGCCAGCCCCTGAACCCGTGTTCATCAAGAAAGCAAGAAGCCCCTATCACAGCCTTTTCCCTTCTATGGAGAGGGAGCATGGACACGGGGGGGCTCCCCAGTTACTAAAAACAACAGACATAGCCCCACACCCAAAAAGGGGGGGTAAAGCAACAGCAAAAACTACAGACCGTAGCACAAAAACCCATATAAAAATCTTTAAAAGGGGCCCTTTAAAAGAAAAGATCACCGCCCATCTAAAAAACCATAAATTTAAAACCCCCCGGGGCCAAAAGGGTTTTAGAACGGCCCGTTTCCTGTCGTCTAAACAAATTGGATCACTACGAAAAGGGGGTCCTAAATGCACTAAAAAGAAAAAAAGAATGCAGATGTAAATATACAGATTTTTGCAAAAACCTTCAACAAGTGGGACCATGGCGTAAAAAGCGCACAAAATGGGTGCTAAAGGAATAACGGGAAAAGTGGGTTCGATGGATCAAAAAATTTCCTCACTAACAGAACACAGAAATTTTTTTCGTCAACTGGGTAAAGTCCGGGGCCCACCCTACAATGAAAATTTTCCTTTCCACAAGGCACAGTACTCGCTCCCATCTTGTTCCCACCCTCAAAATCCAAACCTAGAAAAAGGATGTCAGCCACAAAACCCCTTTTCCCTTCCTTTGCAATGAAAACCCGAATCTGCATAAACAGGTTTTCCCCATTGCAGACACTGCAAGGCTCCAGGCAGACATAAACCCAAAATTTTTTCAGTGGGCTGCAGAAAACAATTAATTTAAAACGATGAAAATTTAAAGTTACTCAGTAGGGTTTAAAACACGAGGAAATTAAACCCTTCCCCAAGATTACAAAAAAAATTTCCCGGCCAAAAATTAAGCGAAACACCAACATCAAAGACCGGGGAGTGATCATGTGGGAGGATTCACCTTCAAGGACCAAAAAACATTGTATCAATCGCAACTCCCAAAAAAATGACAGGAGGGTAATGGGGAAAACCTTTAAAAATAGGGGGGCCAAGCCCATTATGACCCTCTTTATCATTTTTTCTATCTAGGCTGGGGGTTTTCTGCACACTAAACCCCTTTCAAGGCAGGTGAAAAATTCCTTTACCAAAAAAATGTTAAAACCTTCACGGGAAAGCATAACGGGAAAAAACACCTCAATCACGGGAGCGGGTTTTAGGTGCCCAAAAACATATTTTCCCCGGGAAACAGGGAGGAGAGTTTCATGATTATATCCCCCTTTGGGAAAACCCCAAAAGGGGAAAATACCGAACTTGGACACGAAATCACTCACTTATACGAAAGCAAAAGACTTGGCAGACGATTTCAAAAAAATCCCCCCCCAAAGAAAAGCAGGGGGGTCATTACACGTTTTGAGAAACCCTACAATAATGTCAGGGGCCCCAGACTGTTCCCAAATGGGCCCCCCCAGCAAAAAATAAGGGGGATTAAACCAACAGACCCCTGGTAGTCCCTTTCCAAAATGGCACTTTGGGCAACACCTAAAGTCGGTTTCCCGACCAGCCCCGGGTGTGGCTCGTCGTTGGGGTTTTCGGGGCCGCCCGCAGCAACACCTGGTTGATCAGGGTCGATCCCCAGGAGGCCTGGTCACAAGAAACCCGGGGCCCCGGGGGCTTGACCCCCGGGAAATTCTCCCGGTAAACTCCAGGGAAATCCGGGCCCAGTGAGATTTTTTGCTAGTATCTCTAGGGGGTACTGGAAAATTAAAAAACAGTTGTTTAGAAATGGGGGAGGGTTTTTAGGTTTTTTAAAAAGCGCTGGGGGGAGGGGTTAAATTAGAGGGAAAAGGGGTAGGGGGATGTGGTTACGTTGGGGGGGAAAGGTGTGGCCCAAGGAAAAGGGTTTGGCAAAATTTTTTGGGGGGAAGGGAAAAAGGGGCAAATTTTTTAAAAAAATTGGGCTTATTAACTATTTGGAAGACGGGTTAACGGGTTGTTATGTACGGGAGCGGTGGAGGGTACCTATCCTATGGACGACATTATGGTACTTAAATAGAGGCTGTGGGAAACCCAGGACGAGAGGTTCCAAGCGGTGAGAGTAATGGCGGGGGTGGAGGAGGTGTTATGAGGAGATAGGCCGTCGTCGTGTGTGTTGCGTAGGCAAAACAAGGTCAGCAGGCAACAGCTATTCCATGGTTGGAGGTTCAGAGTCGGTGGGTGGGTATAGGGTGGGTCAAGTTATACAAACTACTGATGGGATGGGTTTTTTTTTTTGCGGATAAGTGGTATGAGAAGTAATAGGCAAGAGGAAGAGGTAGGAGTTGGGGATTAAGAACAGGTGTGTGGAAGTGTGACATATCGGTTGGGAAACAGTGATAGGGAAGCACTGGTGGGGAAATAACTGAGGAGGAAATATGGAGAGCTTTAAGTGAAATGCGTAAGGGCAAAGCGCTGGGAATCGAGGGCTACCGGCAGAGTTTTATCAACAGCATTGGGAGCTAAAAAGGTTTATTTTTGGTGAGATTAAACTTGATGAAGGAGAGGGCACGTTGGGGAGAAAAGCAGGCAACGCTGTAGTAGTCTTGGTACCAAAGGGTAAGGGACAGCATTCGCTTAGGGACTACCAGGCAATATCGTTCTTATGCACGGATTATAAGTTGTTTGCTAAGATTTTAGGAAATAGGATTAAGTGTGTTGTAGGGCGGGTTGTATCGGAAACCCAGTTTGGGTTGCCAGATAGGTCTATGGGGGAGGGGCATGGGTTACTAACGGGATTTCGTGGAAGAAAAAGGGGGAAAGGGGGGGGCTTGGTTGCTCTAGACTGGCAAGGAGCATATGATAGAGTGGAGCGGGAAGCATTGAGAGCTATCCTTAGGAGACAGGGTTTTGGTGAGAAATAGTGGGATGGGTAGATGCGTTATATCATGGGGCAATGGCGAGAGTACAGATTAATGGAAGATTAGGGGGGAGGATTGTAATGGGTAGGGGACTTAGACAGGGGTGTCCTATGTCACAGCTTTTATTTGCGTGCATACAGGACCCCTTTTATAGAATGGTGGAGCAGCAAATGGCATTAGTGAGGGGAAGGGAGTGGAGTTGGGAGGTTTTGGCCAGTTCTAATAGGTATGTAGATGATACTACTGTTCTGGTTAGGGAGGGGATGCCAATGAACGCCTTAGATGGGGTAGTCGACACGTTCGCACGTGCAACTGGTATGAGAGTGAATTCAGAGAAGTCCATGGTCAATGGGGTTAGGAGCTTGGGCAGGGAGGGTTGAGTGGGGTAGTGCAGTTGTGATGAAGTGGGTGACTTCGTTAAAAAATTTGTGGTCTTATCTATGCAGATGATCTGGATGTTGCACGTGAGGAAAACTCGGTCAGGTGTAGACAGGACTCTTGGTTGCTGGGAGCATTGTGGCCTTATCATTTGAACCCTTGTGCAGCGTGCCATTGTTATTAACGTCTTATTGTATAGGAAGGTTTGGCACGTGGCAGCCATGTTCCCTTTAACTGGGACAGCAATTGCAAATATACTTAGATGGGTTTTTAAATTCTTGTTGGGTTCGGGCTGTGATTGGCTTAAAAGGGACGTGTAATGTTACCTGTGTGTCAGGGGGGTTGGGTTTAATGAATTTAAAGCAGAGGGTCAAATGTATCTTCATTAAGAGGGAGGTGATGAGGGAGGGTGTGGGTGGGGGGGTCAAGATACACAGTAGATTGAAACATGTATTCTGGAGTAGAGTTGCTTGAAGTGTGAAACTATTTTGAGGGCAGTGGCGTTGGTTAGGGATCTGGGTACGGTAAAAATAAGTAGGCTGTGTAGGATGTTAGTGGAGAGGGGAGGGATTTTCCCCATGTATGACTGGGGAAGTATATGGAGAAGGTTCAGTAGGTTAAGGTTACAACCCCGTGGGCGTGAGGTGATGTATCGTTTTTTTTTCATGGGATTTTACCGTTGGGTGTGGTTTTTACGGGCTAGACGGGTGGTTTCAGGGGGGGGTCTGTGGAATATGTGGAGGGGAGGATTCTGCGTTCCACGTATGTATTTTTGTGAGGGGATGGGGAGCGTCAGGGGTTGGTTGAGCAGAGTGCTGCATAGGATAAGAGGTAAAAGCATTTCTGTTCTGCGGGCATTAAGTCTTGATGTGGGGGTATGGATGAGAGTATTATTTAGGTTGTGGAGTACATTATGGTAGATTTTGTGTACATAACGTGGGAAATGAGGGGGAAAGGGGTCAATGAGGTGAAGAGGCGGGTATTGGCAGTTACGTTTTATAAAACGTTGTGCCGTAACAGAGAAATTTATGGGAGAAGGTGAGAGCGGGCTTTCTCAGAGGGACATAGAGAACTAACATTAGAGTTTACCTGGAGAGAGTTCCGGGGGTCAACGCCCCCGCGGCCCGGTCTGTGACCAGGCCTCCTGGTGGATCAGAGCCTGATCAACCAGGCTGTTACTGCTGGCTGCATGCAAACCAACGTACGAGCCACAGCCCGCTGATCAGGAACCGACTTTAGGTGCTTGTCCAGTGCCAGCTTGAAGACTGCCAGGGGTCTGTGTTGGTAATCCCCCTTATGTATGCTGGAGGCAGTTGAACAGTCTCGGGCCCCTGACACTTATTGTATGGTCTCTTAACGTGCTAGTGACACCCCTGCTTTTCATTGGGGGGGATGTTGCATCGTCTGCCAAGTCTTTTGCTTTCGTAGAGAGTGATTTTTCGTGTGCAAGTTCGGTACTAGTCCCTCTAGGATTTTCCAGTGTATATAATCATGTATCTCTACCCTCCTGCGTTCCAGGGAATACAGGTTCAGGAACCTCAAGCCCTCCCAGTAACTGAGGTGTTTTATCTCCGTTTATGCGCACCGTGAAGGTTCTCTGTACATTTTCTAGGTCAGCAATTTCACCTGCCTTGAAAGGTGCTGTTAGTGTGCAGCAAAATTCCAGCCTAGATAAGCAAGTGACCTAAGAGTATCATCATGGGCTTGGCAGCCCTCGTTTTGAAGGTTCTCATTACCATCCTGTCATTTTTCTAGCAGATGCGATTGATACAATGTATATGGTCCTTGAAGGTGAGATCCTCCGACATGATCACTCCCAGGTCTTTGACGTTGGTGTTTCGCTCTATTTTGTGCCAGAATTTGTTTTGTACACTGATGAAGATTTAATTTCCTCGTGTTTACCATATCGGAGTAATTAAAATTTCTCATCGTTGAACTTCATATTGTTTTCTGCAGCCCACAGAAAGATTTGGCTGATGTCTGCCTGGAGCCTTGCAGTTGTCTTGCAATGGAAGACACTGTCATGCAGATTCGGGTGTCATCTGCAAAGGAAGACAGGGTGCTGTGGCTGACATCCTTGTCTATGTCAGATATGAGGATGAGGAACAAGATGGAGCGAGTACGTGCCTTGTGGAACAGAGCTTTTCACCGTGCCTCCCTCGGACTTCACTCTGTTGACTACTACTCCTCTGTGGTTCTGTTAGTGAGGAAATTATAGATCCATCGACCGACTTTTCCCTGTTTTTCCCTTAGCACGCATTTTTGTGCCTATTACGCCATGGTCACACCTGTCGAAGGCTTTACAAAACTTTTATATTTCATCTGCATTCTTTTTGTCTTCTAGTGCATCTAGGACCTTGTCGTAGTGATCCAATAGTTGAGACGACAGGAGCGACCTGTTCTAAACCCATTTTGCCCTGGGTTGTGTACTGATGGTTTTCTAGAGGGTGGTGATCTTGCTTTTTAGGACTCTTTCAAAGATTTTTATGATATGGGATGTTATTGCTATCGGTCTGTATTCTTTGCTGTTGCTTTACTCCCTTTGTGGATGGGGGCTATGTCTGTTGTTTTTAGTAACTGTGGGACGACCCCCGTGTCCATGCTTTCCCCCTACGTAGGGGTTGTAAAGGCTCGTGATAGGGCTTCTTGCAGTTCTTGATGAACACATTACTAATAGGTATCAGTATGTCACCATTAAAGACACAGCATCAGCAACATGGCCACTTGATACTGGAGTTCCGCAGGAAGTGTCCTTTTGGGCCCCTGCTCTTCCTCATATACATCAATGACCTTCCAAACGTATCCCAACACCTGAAAACCCATTCTCTTTGCTGATGACACGACTTATGTCATCTCTCACCCTAATCTTGCCACCCTCAACACCATGTGAAATGAGGAGCTAATTAAAATATCGACTTGGATGACAGCCAAATTAAACTTACGCTTAACACTGACAAAACCTACTATATTATGTTTTTGGTACAGAGCAGGAGATGCACAAATTAACATTAAGATTGACAACACTCTAATTACCAGAAAAAAATGGGGGAAAATTCCTAGGCTTATACCTTGACAACAACCTGAATTTCAGCACCCCATATCCAGCATATACCAAAAAAGTATCCAAAACGGTTGGGATCCTCTCCAAGATAAAGATACACGTGCCGCAAAATGCCCTTCTCACACTATACCACTCACTTATTTATCCATACCTCACCTATGCTATTTGTGCTGGGGGTCAAATGCAGCAACACACCTAAAGCCAATAATAACCCAACAAAAAGCTGCAGTAAGAATAATCACTAAATCCCATCCCTGGCAACATACCTCCCCACTCTTCATAGATCTAAACTTGCTCCCAGTTCAGTACATCCACACCTACTACTGTGCAATCTACATCTACAGGACCTTAAACTCCAATATCAACCTTGACCTAAAACACTTTCTTGATAGTTGTGACAGAACCCACAGGCATAACACCAGACACAAACATCTCTACGACATTCCCCGTGTCCGACTAAACCTTTACAAAAATTCAATGTATGTCAAAGGCCCTAAAATCTGGAATACCCTACCTGAGAACTCTAGAACTGCAGACACATTCATCACCTTCAAAACTACCATTAGAAAACATCTTATCTCCCTGATACACCCTGTCAACTAACTACACAAATACCACCTGGTGGTTCACACTTACACTCACTCATTTGACCATAAACAGAAATATTAATCTCAGTCTTAAAATAATGAATCCTGTGATAATCCAATACTGAAACTATGTCCTGTGCCAAAACAAAAGCATTCACATTGCTAAACTCACAAACTAGTATTTAGTCACTTAGCCATAATACCAACTTACCTCATAATTTGTAATATTTTACAATTAAGAATGAAACTAAGTATGCCCGAAATGCCTAGCCATGCTAAGCGTTCTAGTGGTACACTCTGTAATCACAATTTTACTACATGTAAACCAAACAATAACCAAATTTCTGTAAACTCAGCATTGTAATCCTTATAGAGAATAAACTTTGAATTGAATTGAAGTGAATTGAACACGGAGTTCCATGAGTCTGGCCCTGGGGCAGAGTGCATGGGCATGTCATTTATCGCCTGTTCGAGGTCATTTGGCGTCAGGATAACATCAGATAGGCTTGTGTTAACCAAATTCTGTGGCTCTCTCATAAAAAATTCATTTTGATCTTCGACTCTCAGTCTGGTTAGTGGCTTGCTAAAAACTGAGTCATATTGAGACTTGAGTAGCTCACTCATTTCCTTGCTGTCATCTGTGTAGGACCCATCTTGTTTAAGTAGGGGCCCAATACTGGACGTTGTTCTCGACTTTGATTTGGCATAGGAGAAAAAATACTTTGGGTTTCTTTCGATTTCATTTATGGCTTTTAGTTCTTCCCGCGATTCCTGACTCCTATAAGATTCCTTTAGCTTAAGTTCGATGTTTGCTATTTCTCTGACCAGTGTCTCCCTACGCATTTCAGATAGATTGACCTCTTTTAGCTGCTCTGTTATTCTTTTCCGTCGTCTGTAAAGAGAGCGCCTGTCTCTTTCTATTTTTACATCTACTCCTCCTTTTTCTTAGAGGAATAAGTCTTGTGCATACATCGAGTGCCACCAAGTTAATCTGTTCTAGGCATAAGTTGGGGTCTGTGTTGCTTAGTATATCTTCCCAGCTTATATCGGTTAGGACTTGGTTTACTTGGTCCCAGTTTATATTTTTGTTATTGAAGTTGAATTTGGTGGAATGCTCCCCTCGTGACTAATCTCATTTTGTCGGTCTGGGGCTCCGCGCATACATGTCTGAACCTCAATTATGTTGTGATCTGAGTATATTGTTTTTGATATGGTGACATTTCTTATCAGATCATCATTGTTAGTGAAGATGAGGTCTAGTGTATTCTCCAGTCTAGAAGGCTCTATTATTTGCTGGTTTAAATTGAATTTTGTGCAGAGATTTAAAAGCTCGTGTGAGTGTGAGTTTTCATCAGAGCTGCCTCCTGGTGTTACTACTGTAGAGGTTTTATTAAATTTGTAAATTAGGTGGGAGGGGCAGGGTAGGGATGGTAAATGCTAATGTAGGATGGGCTGTCAGGGGTAGAAACGGGGTCGTCTCCTTGCATAATGTAACGGGCGAATGTGTATGAACCTGTGCGTATGATGTGTAATCACAGTCTGGAGAGTGTACTACCACTGTAATGTGTTTGACTTGGCCATGTTTCCCTTATGTTAATATTTTTATTCATTGTACTGTGTCTTTGGTGTTATTGTTTCACCAATACTTATAAAATCACCACTTAGTTTATTCATATATGTCAAGTTCGGATGTTAAAGTTACCATGTTGGTGATAACGATCATATCCATTTCGGGGTGAAGGGGGATGGGGGTAATTAATGTGTAATGAGTCAATACCGATAATACCAACTTTATTGGTAGTTGTATACATGTGTTTGACATGTAATATTTCACATTTTTTTTTTATATTTTATTTAGAACAATACAATACAAGAGATAGATAAAGACAAAAACAGGTCTTACACAGAATAAATCATTAACAACCACACAAACATGAACTTGAGATAACACAAATAACCCTCCTCACCCATACATGAAAACCCCTACACCTATGATAACCAATAAACGACTAATTCCAATTGCATTGTTATATGATTAACAAAACACACCATAATATGCATATATGTCACTTTGTAAATTATAAAGTTAGGACACCTTTATACGTTAAATACAATTAACGTAATGTATTGAGAATAAGGTAAAAACAATATGTTCATCAAACACAGAATATATTAATAAACAAGGATCCAACACACTGACACCTCTACAAGCATCTAAAACATGCATATGAGTAACATACATAGAACAATGTCCCACTGCAAAATCAAACACATATATTGAGTATACTCATCACAAACCATGAATACACATCATACGCCCAAGTTCATACACATTCACCCGCTACATACCAGGAGGCGACCCCGTTTCCACCCTGACAGCCCATCAACATAACAATTGTACCATCCCTACCCTGCCCCACCCACCTAATTTACAATTTAATAAAACCTCTAATGTAAGGTCTCTATATCCCTCAGAGAAATCCCGCTCCCACCTCCTCCCATAAAGTTCTCTATTACTGCACAACGTTTTATAAAACGTAACAGCCAATACCCTCCTCTTCACCTCACTTCCCCCTTTTCCCCCCTCATTCCCCACATAATGTAGACATATCTACCATAATGTACCCCACAGCCCTAATAATACTTTCATCCATACCCCCCACATCAAGACTCAATGCCCGCAGAACAGAGAAGTATTGACCACTTATCTTATGCAACACCCTGCTCAACCAACCCCTGACGCTCCCCAACCCTCACAAAAATACACTACATGGAATACAGAATCCTCCCCGCCACATATTCCACATACCCCCCCCCTCAACCACCCGTCTAGCTCGTAAGACCACTCCCGATGGTAAAATCCCATGCAAAAACCGATACATCACCTCACGTCCACGGGGTTGTAACCTTAACCTACCAAACCTTCTCCATATACATCCCCAGTCATACATGGGGAAAATCCCCTCCACCGGAGCCACAACCCTTTCCGCCGACATCCTACACAGCCTACTTATTTTTACCTTACCCAGATCCCTAACCATCACCACTGCCCTCAAAATAGTTTCACACTCCCTCAACTCCGTCCCAGAAAACATGCGTTTCAATTTATTGTGTACCTTAACCAACCCTCCCCCCCACTCACACCCTCCCTCATCACCTCCCTTTAATGAAGATACATTTGACCCTCCTCTTTAAGTTCATTAAACCCAACCCCCCCTGACGCACAGGTAACATTACTACATCCCTTCTAAAGCCAATCACAACCTGAACCCCACAAAAATTTAAAAACCCCTCTAAGTATAGTTGCAATTGCCGTCCCCGTTAAAGGGAACACGGCAGCCACATGCCAAACCTTGCTATACAATAAAACGTTAATTACAATGGCACGCTGCACAAGGGTCAAATGATAAGGCCGCAATGCTCCCAATCGACCCTGTATCCTTTCTACCAACCTGACCGAATTTATTAACACGTGCAACCTCAAGATCATCTGCATAGATTAGACCACAAATTTTTAATGACATCACCCGCTTCTTTACGACTGCACTACCCCACTCGACCCTCTCCCCCCAAGTTCCTAACCCATAACCATGGACTTCTCCGAATTTACCCTCATACCAGTTGCACATGCAAACGTGTCGACCAACTCCATCTAAAGGCTGTTTATGGACACCCCTCTCTAACCAATACAGTGGTATCATCATACATACCCTATGAGAACAGGCCAAACGCCCCCAGTACCCCCCCACCCTTCACTAACGCCCATATGGCGCTCCACCATTCTATAAAAGGGGTCCTGTATGCATGCAAATTAAAAGCTGTGACATAGGACACCCCTGTCTAAGACTCTGCCCATTACAATCCTCCCCCCTAATCTTCCATTAATCTGTACTCTCTACCATTGCCCCTCTATATAACGCCTCTACCCATCCCACTATTTCTTCCCCATAGCCTTGTTTCCCTAAGGATAGCTCTCAACGCCTCTCGCTCCACCCTATCATAAGCTCCTTGCCAGTCTAGTGCAACCAACCCCCCCCCTTTTTCTTCCACGAAATCCCTTAAAGACCATGTCCCACCCCCATAGACCTACCTGGCAACCCAAACTGGGTTTCCCAAATACAACTCTCCCTACAACACACTTGATCCTATTTCCTAAAATTTTTGCAAATAACTTATAATCCGCGCATAACAACGATATTGTTCTATAGTCCTGAGCGAACGCTGTTCCTTACCCTTCGGTACCAAAACAACTACAGCTGTTGCCTGTCTTTCACCCAACCTTCCCCTTACCTTCATCAAGTTCAGTAACCTCACCAAAAAAACTTTTATTAACTCCCAATGCTGTTGATAAAACTCCGCCGGCAGTCCATCGATTCCCGGTGCTTTGCCCTTTCGCATGGCACTCAAAGCTCTCCATATTTCCCTCAGTTATGTCCCCCCAAAGCTTCCCTATCACTGTGTCCTAACCTACATGGCACACTTCCACACACCCTCTCTAAATCCCCTAATCCTACCCCTTCCTCCCGCCAATACTTTCGTACACTTATCCGCAAACAACCCCATCCCATCCGTTAGTGTGGATAACCTGACCCGCCCTATAACCCTCCCACCGACTCTAGAACCTCCAAACATGGAATAGCTGTTGCCTGCTGACGTTGTTTTTGTCTGCGCAACACACACGAAGACGGCCTATCTACCCATAACAACCTCCCCCACCCCGCCATTACTCTCACCGCTTGGAACCGCTCGTCCTGAATTTCCCGCAACCGCTCTTTAAGTATCATAATGTTGTCCATCGATGGACACCCTCTACTGTCCCTTTTACATAACATAAGAAAATATTATAACCTTTATATTATAATAATAAGGTAAAAGGACCCCAATGGAAATAAGTCACTCTGTCTGACTTTTTTGGGTTATCCTAGGTTCTCTACACATATGCTGCTATGTATGATAATTCTATGTAACTGTATTTGTGTATACCTGAATAAATTTACTTACTTACTTACTAACCTGTCCTCTAAATAATTAATCAACCCAAATTTTAAAGAATTAATCCTTTTCCCCCTCCCTCACATAATAATGCCGAATCCGTCCTTAGCCACACCATCCCACCACGTCACCCGTCCTCCACACCTTGTACCTCCTCAGTTAATCTCTCCCACAGCTCCGTAAAACCCCCAACCCCTCCTCATCTTCCAACAGACTCGTATTTAATTTCCAATATCCCCTAGAGATACAAGCTAGAGAATCCCACTCTACTTCTGCGACAACTGCCCTATGATCTGAAAAAGCTAGTTCAATAGTACGGACAGACTTTGACAATACCTTATGAGATATATACAACCTGTCTAACCTAGCTGCGTAACCTCGCCTCACGAAAGTATGCTCCACCTCCCACGCTCCCCCACCTACCACATCCCTCAACTGAACGTCCACCAAAAGATTGCGTAATGCTGTCAACATATGCCCCGCCCCTCGTGGTTCCACATCCGCTCTCCTGATCACACAATTCCAGTCCCCACCTACGATGGCCACTTCAGGTAAACCACTGAAAGCAAAAACTAGATCATCACACACAAAATCCCTCTTTACTTTCATATCATTTTCAGCTGGTGCATACACACTTACAAAGGTTACCCTCTGCCCATCCACCACCCATCCACACGCAACACCCTCCCCCCCCACCCCCTTCACGTCTTTGCAACACAAACGGGCTCACCTCCTTTATCAATAAACCCACACCACCTTTCAAACGTGCCGATGGCAGAGTCAACACCTTATACCCTTCCACCTCGAGCACTCTACCCTCTCCTCTCCTCTCACCCTTCCCAGGGCCTCTTGCCCCAGGGTCAACATGTGGTTTGTCACCATCCACCCCCCTCCTCTTTTCGATGCCTCTTATCCTGGCTGTCACGAGAATATACATCCTTCCTCCCAGACATCTGCGCGGGCGTCAGGACATCATCTGAGTCTGACGCAGCCGCCCTCTTCCTCGTGACACTCTCTACCGCCATACTGTCTTCCGAAGATTCCTCACAGTGAACATCAGCCTCTACTGTGACCTGTCGCACAGAGCTCGGTGACTCCTCTCTGTGCCTGCAGTTGTCCTCCTTCCTTCTCGTGCCTGTCCCGCCACACTCTCCTTTCAACTCAGGCACCATTTCACGGACCAAGCCATTATCCTCGCCCGAAGAAGGTAAAGTTTTCAATACCTCGTCGAGCTCCTCCTCCAGCTCTTGCACCTCCTGCTGAATTAGCACTTCCTCCCCCGTCACCGGCAAAGTGGCCATTTTTGGCTCCACACAACTCGTGCCTCTCCCATCATGCACCACAAGAGACTCTTCTACAATTTCACTCCACAGACGGCCATCTCCTCGGTTTCCTTTGGAATTCTCCTCAACGACATCCACACCTGTAACTGGTGCTCCACCTGTTTGTGCCGGCGCCCTCCACTGCCTCCCACACGTCGCCGCCATATGATCATACTCCCCACACAACCTGCATGTCCGTCGCTGCCCAGCATACGCCACTAGAATTTTGGTCCTAAACTCCGGCATCACGACGTATGACGGGATCGGGTGCCTCAGTGTCATTTTGAGGGAGAATGTACCCTCCGGACGTCCCATGTACGCACCTGCCGCCCACTTGCCTTGGGTTGCCAGATGCACGGTACCATAAGCTGCAAACACCTTCCGTAAGTCCTCCTCGTCAGCCTCGAAGGGGACATTTCGCAACTTCACCCACGTATAGTGGCGAGAGACATCTATGAGTCGCACTTTGACAGCTGGAGTTACATCAATACTCACATGCTCAAATTTCGTCACTAACGACTCGTACACAGCCGTCGAATTTAACTTGACGAATAGACGATAGGCCCCATTCAGGGCCACACCATAAACCTCATCATCCTGCACTCCGTACGTTTCCCTGATGATTGCCGGAGTAACACCTGCGCCGTAGAGGGGGGAAATCGCCCCACGAAGCAGTTCAACGCCAACAGTGTTCACCCTACGTCGGATACTCAGCGCCATATTGTTGCTATGAGAGCTCTCCTGACAAACAGCAGAGGGGTGCTCTGCACAACCGCACTCCACCGCAGTCAGGCAGCTAATGTATTTCACATTGTGTTAGTATTATTTAAGGTCTTGTGACATTTTAGTATACTTATCTTCATTGTATTTGTAGCAATGTTTTATATTTTGTGGTGATGTTAGTTTCATTGGTAAAATAAACATGTACATAGGTAGCCTTTGAGCTTTGTTGAACTTCAGTGTTACATTGTTCTATGTAATTATTAATCTTTTGCATGTATTTAGACGACCTGGTTTGAGGTGTCACTGTGTTGGATTCTTGTGTATTAATCTGTTCTGTCTTTAATATCAACTTGTATTTGCATTGCTTTAAATAAAAAAATAAAAAAAACAAAAGTCATTTCTGGAGTGGAACCACAGTCAATGGCCTCCACTCCAAACCAACAGATATTCAAATTCAAATTCAAATTCAAAGTTTATTCTCTATAAGGATTACAATGCTGAATTTACAGAATTTGGTTGTGTGGTTTACATGTAGTTAAATAATGATTACAGAGTGTACCACTAGAACACCTAGCATGGCTAGGTATTACAGAGTGTACCACTAGAACGCCTAGCATTTCTAGGCATTTCGGGCAGACTTAGTTTAATTCTTCATTTTAAAATATTACAAATTATGAGGTAAGTTGGTATTATGGCTAAGTGACTAAATACTAGTTTGTGAGTTTAGCAATGTGAATGCTTTTGTTTTGGCACAGTACATAGTTTCAGTATTGGAGTATCACAGGATTCATTATTTTAAGACTGAGATTAATATTTCTGTTTATGGTCAAATTAGTGAGTGAGTGTAAGTGTGAACCACCAGGTGGTATTCGTGTAGTTAGTTGACGGGGTGTATCAGGGAGATAAGATGTTTTCTAATGGTAGTTTTGAAGGTGATGAATGTGTCTGCAGTTCTAGAGTTCTCAGGTAGGGTGTTCCAGATTTTAGGGCCTTTGACATACATTGAATTTTTGTAAAGGTTTAGTCGGACACGGGGAATGTCGTAGAGATGTTTGTGTCTGGTTTTATGCCTGTGGGTTCTGTCACAACTATCAAGAAAGCATTTTAGGTCAAGGTTGATATTGGAGTTTAAGGGTCCTGTAGATGTAGATTGCACAGTAGTAAGTGTGGATGTACTGAACAGGGAGTAAGTTTAGATCTATGAAGAGTGGGGGGGGTGTGTTGCCAGGATGGGATTTAGTGATTATTCTTACTGCAACTTTTTGTTGGGTTATTATTGGCTTTAGGTGTGTTGCTGCAGTTGATCCCCAAGCACAAATAGCATAGGTGAGGTATGGATAAATAAGTGAGTGGTATAGTATGAGAAGGGCATTTTGCGGCATGTAGTATCGTATCTTGGAGAGGATCCCAACCGTTTTGGATACTTTTTTGGTTATGTGTTGGATATGGGTGCTGAAATTCAGGTTGTTGTCAAGGCATAGGCCTAGGAATTTGCCCTCATTATGTCTGGTAATTAGAGTGTTGTCGATCTTAATGTTAATTTGTGCATCTCCTGCTCTGCTACCAAAGATAATATAGTAGGTTTTGTCAGTGTTAAGCGTAAGTTTATTGGCTGTCATCTAAGTCGATATTTTGATCAGCTCCTCGTTAACAATGGTGTTGAGGTGGCAAGATTAGGGTGAGAGATGACATAAGTCGTGTCGTCAGCAAAGAGAATGGGTTTCAGGTGTTGGGATACATTTGGAAGATCATTGATGTATATGAGGAAGAGCAGAGGACCAAGGACACTTCCATGCGGAACTCACGTATCAAGTGGCCCTGTGTTGATGCTGTGTCTTTAATGGTGACATACTGATACCTATTAGTAAGGTAAGATTTGAATAAGCACGCGCATGGCCTCTTATACTGTAATGGTCAAGTTTGTGGAGTAGGATGTCGTGGTCTACAGCCCCCCTAATTAAGCCAGGTCTCAGTAAGAATAATGCAGGAGAAGGGTGTCTTTAGTGATTCAAGGAGTGCCTGGAGGTCATCATAGTGTTTGCTTAAGGACCTGATGTTGTAGTTAAGTACTGATAGACTTTTAGCATTGTTTAGGATAGTGCTGGCTTGTGATGCTGTGTAATAAAGGCAGTTACTTTCCAATAGGTTTTGATTGTGTGTCAGATTATGGAGGTTTAGATCAGGGTCAATGTGATCAATCATCTTCTAGGTTTAAATTATGGTTATTTATATCCTGAGTTATGTGTTGAGTTCTAGTACTGATATCTGTAGTGGTGGGAAGCTTGGATAAGTATATAGCTAGAGTATTTTGGTCATATAGAGTATAGTCACTACTACACATATGAAGTTGATTGTTGTCTATGTGTTGTGCTGGAATGAACTAAAGTACAACTAGGTATAAACTAGTAATATAAGAATACAAATTAAAATAGAACAAGACTCTCACTTGTAATTGCACTAAGGTCTAATATAATGACTTTTGTGGAGTCTATGTATTGAGCTAGAATGAGCTATAGTACAACTAGGTTTAATCTAATAATATAAAAATACAAATTAAAAATAGCACCAGTCTCTCACTTGTAATTACACTATGGTCTAATATAATGAATTTGGTATTGACTATGTATTGAGCTACAATGAGCTATAGTACAACTGAGTTTAATCTAATAATAAAAAAAAAGGCACAAGACTCTCAATTGTAATTGCACTAAGGTCTTATATAAGTTGTTTACAAGAATTAGAGTAAAACTGAATTTAAATTGACAGGATAAAATACACAAGTTAAGGTAGCAAAAGAATAATAAAAAAAATGATAAAAATAAAAATGGCAATGACTTGGTTATAATATGCTAGTAAGATGGTTAGACAGGATAATATAAAAGTTTGTAGTTGAAACTACTAGTTTAAAATAGTATAGAATAAAAATGGTCAATAAAAGAAGTTTACAATAAGTTTGATCATATAGTTTAAAGCAAAATTGGGGGCAATAATAGGGATTTTGGAATAAAATTGGGCAATTTTTTTTTTTTTTCTTTATTGAAAACTCAGGTACAAAATAATATGGGTGCATAAAATAATATGTCAACGAGATACCAGGCACTAACCAGATTATTATTATATAAATAAATAATATATTCAAAACACAGGAAAATATAAACACTATACAAATAAACAATGTGACCAAAACAAGCACACAGAATTACACACATACACAAGCAATCACGTATTATACAACGTAATACTTCATCTGGCATATAACTAGGCGTGGCTTCCGCCTGCCAACACACAACGTATCCAAGACTTAATCTAAGAACTCAGGTGCCTTAAAGAGCACAACAATACGTTAATTTGGGCGACTACCACGGGGTTATTATCATGGACTAAGAATAGGCATTACAGTTCAAAGGTGGATCAGGATGATGCTACTATTCATAATGAAAATATCTAATATAACAAAAGGAAATACACTGTGATATTTGACATCTCAATAAAACACAAATGCCAGCAGCTATAAGTGAACTTATACACTGACGAGATGCACACATTGAAAAATACTGCCTCCACATATAGTTCAACCTCCATCACAGCTTACAGGAAAACGAAAACTTGCATAGATACATATTATTGAAAAGCACACGGACACGGCATAAAGTATAAACGGAAATAAGAAAACGTTCAACTGTGCTAGGAAGCACACCATATACAAAATGTACACCAATGACTTGTAATTGAGGCATAAATGACGAGAAACATTCCTAAAAGTTGTATATACAAAGCACGTAAGATATTTCGTCATCACCGTTACATAGGAGACGCACATAAACTCGGGGAACACAAAACATTCACGCACTTGACAAACACAATTAGACACAGCTGACCAGCCCGTTAGATTACCCACTGAACACTCACAACTATCTCAAATCTCGTAACTCAAGGCTTTATATTCAGGCGGGAAGTCTCTCTCCCATCTCCCCTCATATACCAACCTATTTCGACATTTTGTCCTATAAATCGTCCCCGCTAAAACCCTAATTCTACTGTTACCATCAACGTGCCTCATAGCCCATGACATGTAAATATAATCGGCCACATCGTATGACACCGCACGTTGTACATGCAAGTCAACCCCACCTACATCAAAACTCAACGCCCGGAGTACCGACAAACCTCCCCCCCCTACCAAACGCAAAACCCTACTGAACCACTCTCGTACCATACCTAAAGTGTCAAAGAAATACACAACATGAAAAGCAGATTCCTCCATCCCACATGCCGGACAACCCCAGTGTTCCTCCAAACGCCTATTATACAACACCACCCCAGACGGCAAGATTCCATGTAAAAATTTAAAAACCACTTCCCGTACTTGAGCAGGCAGATGCAACTGTTGAACTCTCCTCCATATATTACCCCACGCATACGTGGGATACATTCCTTCAACTCGCACCACGACTACCTCCCTACCCGCCCTTTCTAAGGTACATAATTTTACACAGCGCATGTCCCTCATGTTCAATAATACACGAAGCATCGTGTCGCACCAAATTAAATTCCTCCCTCTCCACCACCTGTGCAGGTCGTGATACAATTCACTTAACCCACCATGCATCCCACCCAGTCGGAGAAAACGACGCTTCACGTAACATGCCATGACACGAGCCTCTAGAGGAATGAGACCCAACCCTCCCTGATGCATTGGTGTCTCCACCACCGCTCTTGTGAGCCAATCACATCCTGAACCCCACAAAAATCGATAAACTTCATGCAAAAGACGTTTGACGTCCCCCTGCAACAGAGGATACAGTGCAGCAATGTGCCATACTTTGCTATAAAGCAGGACATTAATGACCACCGCCCTCTGATGCAGGGTTAAATGTCGCGGCCGTAGACTATTTTAAGCGCCCCAAGACACTATGTACAAAACCCTCCCGAATTGCACGCGCCTCATCTGATCGACCTCCCGCATATAATTTAATACCACATATAGTGATACGATCAACCACAGTCCAGCACTCTGCATCCACCCCATCCCCACCCACTCCCCCAACTCCATAATTTTCGAATTTTTCTTATTAACACACATCCCGTAGCCTTGCCAAAATATGTCAACAAGTCTCCCAACAAAGCCCAATTGCTCCCGTGAACGTAATAACACAGTAGTATCATCAACATAACCCACAAGGGTCGGTCGACCACTACTCAGACCCCGGGATGTTTTAATTCCCCGCCCACAAACACCCAGTAAAAGGGGGTCCTGCAACAGCAAAAAAACATTTGAGACATGGGGCATCCCTGACAATGCCCTGCTCAGTGTACAAAAACCCAAATTCCCTTTAATTTGTCTTTAAAACCCCCCCTTGTACAACAAATGGGCCCACATGAGACGTCATTTCCAAAACCCTGCCATCTCATAAATTTCCAAAACCTCTCTTTCCACATTTCAAAAGCAGCTCCCCAGTCAAAAGCCAAAACACCACCCCCACCCCTCACCCCGCATTCCTCAACAAACTCCCTGATATTCCCATGCCCATCATACATTGACCTCCCGGCCCCCAAAACTGACTCTTAGGGATTACCTTATCAAACACTTTCTTAATTCATTCATAATATTTCGCACATAGTTTTAGTCATACACCTCAACGATATGGACGGTAGTTTTAAAATCGCAAACGGCAAAAATTTTTCCAACAAGACCAACAGCGTACCTAAACAGACCTAACACCCCCCTCCTCATCGCACTGAGTAAACAAAACCATAAAAGTCGTATTACCCCCAAAAGTTTGAAAAAAAATTTCACAAAGGTGCCACAAGCCTAGACCCTTTTCCCCTTACTCATTCCTTGTATGCCTCCCACCCCTCTGCCTCAGATATAGGCCCACCCTGAGAAGGCTCATAATCTTTTAAACTCGCATCGTACTCCTCTCCCCAAATCCGTATCGATCCACTCACGTCTTTCTTTCACTGGATTTTACTCCAGTATCGACATAAAAACTTCCCCCCTCAGTTGTTTTTAAGCCCTGTCCCTCATATACCCGTAAACTTCACCCTGCCCCAAAAAACTCAAAATTTTTCAGTCCTTTTCCCTTTGTGTCTGACTTTGAAGACACAAGCAGACGGTTTGCACCCCACAAAGCCCCTCCACCCCACCAAAATGCGCGCCCCATTAAAACCCTTTATTTTCAATATTTGGGATTTTTCTTTAATAGCATCGATCTCACCACGGGTAAACCCCAGATCCCCTCTCCCTATGCATAACATTGTCGTAGAGGGCCCCTCCGGGTACCTCTAAAACCATACCCAACGGGGGCCCTTACACCGATGCACATAAAAATCCTTAATTCGGGGCTTCAAAACTTCATCTACCGTTGTACTAAACCCCACCCCTCCCGGAGTCTACTCCCTAGATCCCCAAAGTCCCAATAGTTTCCTATCATCCACACTGTAGCATCCGCGTTTTCATTTCCAGTACCCCTTAAAAACGATGCGGGGGCCCCCCAGTCGAGCTCTACAAAAATCCCTGGTGGTCGGAGAAAAAAACTTGAAAGCCTGATTACGCCACCCCCGAAAACACATAAAAACCCTTCAAACATCCGCATAGCCCCTACGCACAAAGTATGCTCAACCCCAAGTCACGCCCTCCGCTAATCACCAACCCCAAACCAGACAACGGGTCACCCAAAAAAAGGGGAACAGAAACCCGCACCCCCTCGGTTAAAACCTTTAGGGCGCCCCACACATTTTTCCATCCCCCCTCCATGAATTTCTGGCGAACCTCAAATAATATACCAAGACATCTCTAACAAAAGTATTTTTAATATTAACATCTTTCACCCCCCATATACCCCTACAAAACCAACCCTTCAAACCCCCCCAATCCCCCACAACCGCACACGTGACCTCCCCCCCTTTCCTCCCCCAAGTCTCCACAAAGGTGGTCACTTTTATCAAACAGCCACTCCCCCTTTCAGACGTCTGGAGTAGTCCATAAAAGTCATAACCATCCCTCAAAAAAAACTTCCCCCTTTATGGTTTTTCCTTTCAAAAAAAACACTTTTCCCCTGCAAAAACGATTCAACCACTTTTACGCACCTGCACACACTTCGAAGATTTCAAAAACCCTTAACATTAATAGTTTCACACCAACGTGTTAAAGGTGGCTTTCCACTAGGGTACCACTCCCCTTTTTTTCTTTTCGCCAGCAAGCCCCAGGACTTCCCCACTTTGGCAATCCCCGTGATTTACCTGCTGTCCCGGATCACCCGACCCCCCCCCCACTCGGATTTCCGACCACGTCTTCTCCCTGAACGTTGTCCCCGGGGTCAAGACATCCCGGGTCGGGCGGGGTAGCCCCACCTTTCCCAAAACAGCATCCAACATGTCAGTACTTGGGGTTTCTTGTGAATTTCGCCTCAACAGTAGAGACCTCGAACTCTCCAAATCTCTCACTTTTTGCTCTATCAGCATCATCTGCAATAATCTCCCCCCATCAAACACATCAAAATCAACTCATGCGATGCTAAAAGGTCCCCCTTAAGCGATACGGGCGGGTTCCATATCACCTGCCTCTCTTTCTAAGGGATTTCCTGTTCACATGTTTCCCCCTCGTCAAGGGGGGCTCCCGGGAAGTCACACAAGATGACCTAGACCATGGCCCGATCAACCACAGCACTCCTGATGTCATACGCCGCAGGGCTCGACAACCCCTTTCCAAGCCACGGGGGTACCTCACCGTCAGGACGACGACCACGCCCCGAGGTGGTGGCCTAACACACTGACCCTATGTGATTCAAGTGCCGCAGAGGTGGCAATTCTTCTCTTCCAGGGTACGTTAAAATACACCGGGAACAAACTCCCCAGTTGTACGTACGAAGGAAACGGCTGATGGGGCATTTCAGAAATGCCCCTCCTGAAAATCGTATATGGCCGTCGAAACCCCCTCCCATGGTGACCAGGGGTTTCCCCCTAACGTTTAAAAGTCATGTATTCAACTTCATTTTCCTCAAAAGCACGTTTCTCATACGTACCCAGTAAAGATCGGAAAAGTCATGCAACGGGGCAGAAACGCTGGGGTGACTTGCTATTATATCCTGGTACTGGTACAAATTTTTTACACGAGGTCACAAACTTTAGAAGATCCGTGAAGTTCTTCAAGCGTGCCCCTCAAGGATTCACGTTGAAGCCCATGATCACGAATGAAAGCTGGCAGTAAAACATTTTCTGATTCGCAGGGGTGAGCCTGGGTTAGTTGAATACAAACAAATTTAAAACGGGGGCGAAACCATCGCCATTTTTGTTGATGTTTAAACACCCCCACCAGGTGTCGGGACTGAGGAGCAACAGCTGACAAACCCCTCAGCACAACGTCTGCAAAAAAAAGATTGGGCAATTGAGTATTTTTTAAATTGGGGAGAATTATTGAGGACAAGTTAGGGTATTTATAATAAAAAAAGATAGAACAGTGTTTTAAGTTGTAAAAAAAAGGGGAAATTTATATTTCTTAAATGAGGTAGAATTATTGAGGACAAGTTAGGCTAGTTTATAAAAAATAAGATAAACAGTGATGTGGTAAGTTGTAAAAAGGAGAAACAATAAATACCTCATAGGGACAGGGCCATAGTAGGGAAACAAGTGTAGCAAAGAAAATAAAACCATATTGCAAACTAGAAATACCCGCAGGGAAAAAGCAAACAAAGGACTCCAATAGCAATATGAGGAAAATTACCCCAAAAAAAAATGGGAGCTCCATTGTTGTGCTAGGGAGGATAGGAGTAAGACAGGGAAACATGCACCAACAGGGAATACAGTCACAGAAACCCAAGGCAAACGGAAACCAAGCCTGTGCTCATACTATGCACTTGGTATCTGCTGGCATGGGAAATCTGGAAAAACAGATGGGACATGCAACTATGACCACCCTAGAAAATGTCATGCCCATATGACAACAGGAAAATGCAAACTCCCTTCCTGTAAGCTTTTTCACCCTGAAATGTGTACCTCTTCAGTACAGGAAAGACTGTGCTATAACTTAAATTGCCAGGCATACCATCTAAAGGGGACAAAAAGATACAAAACATCCAGGCCATGGGAAAACCTGGGTAGCCACAGCCACTCAAGAGGGAGAGGTTTTTTAGTGCCAGAGAAGGAAAAAAAAACTGGCAGGAAATGGCAGAAATCGTACACCAAATCCAGTCATTCCTGGAGTGGAACCACAGTCGATGGCCTCCACTCCAAACCAACAGATACAGATACTAATGCCGGAAAAAAAAATCCCCCCCAGTACCAACAATACCACCAGTCCGATAACATTCTTCTTTGCAAATATACAGGGTCTAAAGCCAGCAACAAACAACAAAATACCTTTCATCCGTGGACTGCTTGCAGAGGCAAAGGCAATGTTCGCGGCATTCACTGAGACCCACATAAAGGATCACTTGGACAACGAAATATGGATCCCAGGTTACAACCTATACAGATGTGACAGAGGTGAACAGGCAAAAGGGGGGGGTTGGCCTGTACATTGCAGAGTCACTTGTTTGCACAGAACTGCTTAATGCCTCAAATGACGTAGGGGAAGTTTTAGCAGTATAGGTCGAGAACCAAAACCTAGTCATTGTGGTAGTCTACAAGCTCCGGATGAACATCCCAGAAATTCCAGGAACAGCTTTTTAAAAAAATTGACCCTGTCTGGAAAATTTTCCAGCCCCTGCCCCCAAACTCTTGCTCCTGGGGGGGATTTAATTAAGGCACCTAAAATGGAGGAATATGCAAATAATATTTTTTGCAGTAATAACCCCAGGAGGCAGCTTGATAAAAAAACTCACACTAATAGTTTTTAAAATCCTGCACAAAATTCAATTTAAACCAGCAAAAAAATAGGCTACTAGACTGGAAAATACATAGCCCTCCTTCACTAAAAAAGTGTTGATAAAAAATTTTCACCAAATCAAAAACAATATACTCGACACAACTAATTGAGGTTCGGGACATGTATGCGTGGAGCCCCAGCCCGACAAAAGGGATTTTAGGGGGGCATTCCCCAAATTCAACTTAATAAAAAAACATAAGGGGACCAAGTAAACCAAGTCCAAACCCATATAAGCGGGGAAGTTATAAGCAACACGCCCCAAACTTTGCCTAGAACAGAAAAACCGGTGGCACTCGATGTATGCAAAAGGGTTTTTCCCTCTAAGAAAAAGGAGGGAGAGATGAAAAAATAGAAAGAGCAGGCGCTCCCTTTCAGGGACGGAAAAGAATAACGAGGGGCCCAAAAAAGAGTAAATATATCTAAAATGCGCAGGGAGAACTGGTCAGGAAATAGAAGATCGAAATTAAAGCTAAAAGAATCCTTTAGGAGTCAGGAATCGGGGGGAAAAACTAAAAGCCAAAAAATGAAATCGAAAAAAAACCAAAGTATTTTTCTCCTATGCCAAATCAAAATCGGAACAACGTCCAGTTTTGGGGGCCCCTCTTAAACAAGATGGGTCCTACAAGATGACAACGGGGAAATGAGTGAGCTACTAAAAGCCCCAATAGACTCAGTTTTTGCAAGCCGCTAACCAGACTGAGAGTCAAAGATCAAAATGAATTTTTTATGAGAGGCCACAAAATTTGTTAAAACACAACCCATCCGATTTATCCTGACGCCAAATGACTTCGAACAGGGATAAAGACATCCCCTGCCTCTCCCCCGGGCCAGATCATGGAACTATGGTTCATCAAGAACTGCAGAAGCCCCTATCCGGCCCTTTTCCCTCTATGGGGAGGGGGCATGGACACGGGGGTCGCCCCATTACTAAAAACAACAGACAGGCCCCCCTCCCAAAAGGGGGAGTAAAGCAAAAGCAAAGAACTACAGCCAATAGCACAACTCCCATATCATAAAAAAATTTTGAAAGGGTCCTAAGAAACAAGATCACCCCCATCTGAACCCATCAGTTTCCAACCCCGGGCAACAGGGTTTAGAACAGGCGCCTGTCTGTTAATACTGGGCACTACGACAAGGTCCTAAATGACTAGAAACAAAAAGAATGCAGATGTAATAATACAGACTTTGAAAAACCCTTCGACAAGTGTGCCCATGGTGTAATAGCGCACAAAATGCCACTAAAGGAAAAACGGAAAAGTCGGTCGATGGATCTAAAATTTTCCCTCACTAACAGAACACAGAGAGTAGTCGTCAACAGAGGTAAAGTCCGAGGCAGCTAGGGTGAAAAGCTCTGTTCCACAAGGCACAGTACTAGCCCCCATTTTGTTCCTCATCCTCATATCCGACATAGACAAGGATGTCAGCCACAGCACCGTGTCTTCCTTGCAGATACACCCGAATCTCATGACATGTCTTCCATTGCAGACACTGCAAGGCTCCAGGGGGACATCAACCAAATCTTTCAGTGGCTGCAGAAAACAATATGAAGTTCAACGATAGGAAATTTCAATTACTCAGATAGGGGTAAACATGAGGAAATTTAAATCTTCATCAGAGTACAAAACAAATTCTGGCCACAAAATAGAGCGAACACCAACGTCAAAGGACCTGGGAGTGATTATGTCGGAGGATCTCCCTTCAAGGACCATAACATTGTATCAATCGCATCTGCTAGAAAAATGACAGGATGGATAAATGAGAACCTTCAAAACTAGGGAGGCCAAGCCCATGATGACACTCTTCAGGTCACTGTTTTTTCTAGGCTGGAATATTGCTGCACTTAACAGCACCTTCAAGGCAGGTGAAATTGCCGACCTAGAAAATGTACAGAGAACTTCACGGCGCGCATAACGGAGATAAAACACCTCAATTACTGGGAGCGCTTGAGGTTTCTAAACCGTATTCCCTGGAACCCGGGGAGGAGAGATACATGATTAATACACCTGGAAAATCCTAGAGGACTAGTACCGAACTTGCACACGAAAATCACTCACTACGAAAGCAAAAGACTTGGCAGACGATGCAACATCCCCCAATGAAAGCAGGGTTCACTAGCACGTTAAGAGACCATACAATAAGGTCAGGGGCCCGAGGGCTGTTCAACTGCCTCCCAGCACACAAAGGGGGGTTACCAAACAGACCCCTGGCAGTCTTCAAGCTGCACTGGACAAGCACCTAAAATCAGTTCCCCGATCAGCCGGGCTGTGGCTCGTAGTTTTGGTTTGCGTGCAGCCAGCAGCAACAGCCTGGTTGATCAGGCGTGATCCACCAGGAGGCCTGGTCACAGACCGGCCGCGGGGGCGTTGACCCCCGAAACCTCTCCAGGTAAACTCCAGGTAATTAAACACAATTAAGACTATGAGGTAGAATGGGCGTGAATACAACAATGACAATCAAAAGTAGTTGGGGTATTAGAATTTTAGGGGGCACAAATTTATGACAATATAACACTAACTCTGGACTGTTTACCTGGAGTTTACCTGGAGAGAGTTCTGGGGGTCAACGCCCCCGCGGCCCGGTCTGTGACCAGGCCCTGTGGACCAAGCCCGATCAACCAGGCTGTTGCTGCTGGCTGCACGCAAACCCAAAGTACGAGCCACAGCCCGGCTGGTCAGGAACCGACTTTAGGTGCTTGTCCAGTGCCAGCTTGAAAACTGCAGGGTCTGTTGGTAACCCCCCTTATGTACTAACACTATGTAAAATTATTACATGTAAAACACATGTATACAATCCCCAATAAATTTTGGAAATTTCCCGGGGTTTTGGGACTTAAACCCCATTACACTTTAAATTTCCCCCCCCCCCCTTCCCCCGAAATTAAAATATGACGTTATAAAAAAACATGGTAACTTTAACACCCGAACTTGCATATATGAATAAAACTAATGGTAATTATAAAAATTTATTGGTGAAAAAAAACAAAAAAGGGACACAGTAAAATGAAAAAAAAATTATTAACAAAAGGGGGAAACGGGCCCTATTTCCAAACCCATTACAGTGGTAGAAACATTTCCCCAGGTGGGGGTTTAAGAAACAAACATCGGAGGAGTTTGTTTAATATTTATTATGCCCCCCCAATCCCCTTTCCTGGGGGGCCCGGTAGTAAAAAAGATTACAGAGGTACAAATTGGCCCCGGGACTGGCCCCAAAGTTTTGATAGTGAGCAAGTTAAAAAGGTAATAAACTAGATCTGGTCTAATAAATGCCAATTTTAAAAAGGGTAAGGAGCTCCAGGTAGAGCGGGGTCACATCAAAAAATTAAAAAGGGTTTAAATTTGGAATCATAAAAAAATTTTAAATCATGATTTTTTTAAAAAGGAAATGAGCTCCAGGTAGAGCTGGTCACAATCAGGGACAAGTTTCAAAGGTAAGGGAATGAAAAACCCCGTTATCACATGTTTAAAATTTCTAGAAAAAATTACGGGGGAAGGGGAGCAGAAAAAAACAAAAATAGCAGGGAATTCATCCTTTGGCCCCAACAAAAAGATGTTGCTAGGTGCCTGTCTCTCCTGGGTAGGACCCCCATTGAAAAACGGGCGAAAGTTCCCCTGGGTTTCTGCTGCTTGCACGAGCACCATCGCCCCTCCCCAAGGGGTCCAAGAAGCCAGTGACTCCGTTTAGCAGCCCGATAAAGAGCTCCCTGGGCCCATGTAAAAGGCCCCTGGTGGACCCAAAGGTTGATTGAAGATCCCGGGCCCTGGGGTGCACGGATGTTGAAGTTGGGGGGAACTGAGTACACCGGGCCTGTGGCACCCCTGACAGCTGTCGGGGTTTGAATCCCGATGCTCCCCCTTTTGGGGAAGTTCCGTGACCCCGGGCCCACCCCCTGCGTGCCATCCCCTGCCCATCGTGGGTTGGGGGAGAAGTACCCCTACTGATGGGGTGGCGCTGGGGTTGGGTGGGTGAGGCGGGGGAGACGCGGGGGTGTTGAGGCGTTATAAAAGGGGGCATTTTTATTACACACCCCCTCCCCCCCCCCCCCGGGGGAAAAGAGGGGGGGGAGGCGGCGACTGGTCCTGACTCGGAAAAACACAAACCCCTCTAAAACTCCCAAAAAAAACATTTTCAACTATTTACGCTGAAACGATGCACTGGGATGCCCCGTTTCGCTGCTTGGTATCTTCTCCAAGCATTTTACACTGAGTTCTGTTAAGTTTGGGACCCCGGTCAGCCCCTTTGACCAGGAGTATCTTTTAAAAAACCCGCCCGCTAGGGCCCCCCTACACAACCTGCCCCTTTTTCGGCCTGGAGGAGATGTGGATCGGGCCCCAGAAAACTGGCGGGTGAGTTGGAGTCCCCTTTCCCCAGCTGCTGGGTCAGGTTAAACGTTCCTGTGGAAAAAGGGGGGACCAGCAATTACAGGAGAAGGTTTTTAGGGGATTGGGAGGAAAATTTGGGGGAGGTGTTTAAGACTTTGTACCGCCCCGAGAGGGGGGGGTTTCCCTCTGGGGGGGTGGTTTTCATGGAGAGTCGTCGTTCCCGGGCAGTTTAGAGGGCCCTGTTTAATTTTGGGGCATGATGGTGGGTTTTTTTGGGAAGGGGTCCCCTTGAAAACATTAAACCCTTCTCAGGTAGAGGTGGAGGTTTTATTTTAGAGGGCCCCTCTGACCAAGACATGTGTAAATTTAAGTCAGAGAAAAGGGCCCGGGTAAATCGATTCTGATAACGTCCTTACGCCTACACAAAGGGGCCCGGGAAAAAAGACTGAGGTGAAGTGTGAAGGGTAGTGGGTAGGTGGGGGTTTGCCATTTATAAAGGGGGCACCAGAAGAAGGGGGGGGAGGGGAAAGAGCACTTGAAGGTGTCAAACTTAAAATTTTAGCTCTGGAGTTGTAAAGATTTATGAGAGGAAAAAAGGGGTGGAAACTTTAAAAGGCCTTTTGGTGTAGGCCCGTAAATGTTTTAAAGGGTTAGGCGGTATGAAGAGAGATTGGGGTTCGTTAAATTTTCCCGAATTTAAAACTGAGTGGGTTTTTGTTCCTGCAGGGGGCAAATTTTTAAAAAGGGGAGGGGTTTTTTTGGAGGTGGCAGGGTTTCGAGCAGTTCCCCGCCATCTCCCCCTTAAAAAAAAGGGGGGGGTTTTGGGGAAATTTTTAAAAAGGGAGAGAGCCCGTTGTTTTGCGAGAGAAGCGAGGGGGGAGGGGGAGGAGGGTGTTTTTTTGGGGGTGGATGGGTGGTGGGGTGGGTAACGGGCCCTGTGTCTTTTTCGAAATGTGTTGCACCGGCGGAAAATAGAAAGGGAAAAAAAGATTTTGTGTGTTTAGGATCTTGTGTTTTTCTTAAGTGGGACTGCCAGAGGTGGCAATAGTTTGGGGGGGACTGGGAAAAGTGTAATCAGGGTGGCTGATGTGGACCCAAAAAAGGGGGGGGTATAGGGCTGTGGCTCTTAGGGATTTATTAAGGGGGTGTTAGTTTTTCGTGGTGCCTTTGGGGGGGGCGGGTGTGGGAGACTGAATATAGTTTGGGAGTGGATATGCTGCGGAAACCCAGATAGTGTACCTTTCTCAGGAAGTGGATGTGAAATCTTTCAGTACTGTTGAGGTTTACAATGTCAGATCATAGGGCAGTGGAGGTTGGGTGGGGGACGCTCGTGGACATATATAGAAGTTATTGGAAATTAAATATAGTGTGTGTTAGGTGATGAGGAGGGGGTTGGAGGGATTTTCAGTCCTATGGAGGGAGCTTAGTGTGGAAGAACAGGGAGTGGATGACATTGTGACATGGTGGGATAGTGTTGCAAAGGAAAGGATTAGAAAGTTTTATGTGAGAGAAGGAAAACGTATTAATAATTTACAATATGGACTGGCTAACTATTTAGAGGATAGGTTAAGGGTTGCTATGGGCGGGGGGGTGGGTGGGAATTAATTTTCCTATGGATGAAATAGCGGGAAATAAAGGGGAGGTTGAGGTTGTTGCAAAATGAAAGGTTTCAAGCTGTAAGGGTGCAGGCAGGGGTGGAAGAAGTGCTTTGGGGCGACAAGCCGTCAGCGTGTGTTTTGCTGCATCAAAAGCAAAGGCAGGCGGTGACAGCTATCCCATGTTTAGAGGTAACGGAGATGGTTGGGAATTATAGAGCAGGGCAGGAGATACGAACCACAAAGGGGATGTGTGCGTATGCGGAGGCTTGGTACGAGAAGTACTGGAACAGTGGGGGGGTGGGTGACGTGGCGTTGGACAAGGTGTGTATGTATGTGACGTGTAATTTAGGAAATAGTGATAGAAAGGCTTTAGGTAGGACTATTATGGCAGAGGAAATAGAGAATGCGTTAAGGGGAATGAGGAAGGGGAAAGTGCCGGGTATTGACGGTCTCCCGGTAGAATTTTATTTACAACATTGGACGTTAATAAGGGGATTTATAGTTAGGTTATTTAATCGTATGAAGGAGAAGGGTAAGTTGGGGGAGAGAGCAGGTAACAGCAGTTGTAGTGTTGGCCCCGAAGGTCAAGGGGCCAGCCCACCCATCGGGAGTACCGACCCATATCACTGATGTGTGCAGACTATAAGGTGTTTGCAAAAATTTTAAGTAATAGGTTCAAATGTGTTGTGGGAAGGGTGGTGTCAAAATCTCAATTTGGGTTGCCGGGAAGGTCGATGATTGAAGGACATGGGATACTGAGAAGTTTTGTGGAAGCTAAGGGTGAGGGTGGAGGGGTGGCTTTGTTGGCTCTAGATTGGCAGGGAGCATATGATAGAGTGGAAAGGGGAGCTTTGCAGATTATACTTAGGAGACAGGGTTTTGGGGAGGAGATAGTCGAGTGGGTAAATACGTTATACAAGAGGGCGAAAATGAGGATACAGATTAATGGGTGTATGGGGAGGGATATTGCAATGGGTAGAGGCCTTAGACAGTGATGCCCCATGTCCCAAATATTTTTGCGTGTTTCCAGGACCCCTTTTAAAGAATGGTTCACCACAGCTTATGTACGCCATGTGAGGGAAGTGTGGGGGGTGGGAGGGCCTGGCCAGGTTTAATTGAATATGTTGACGACACCACTGTTCTCATTCGTGAAGGGATGTCAATGGGAGTGTTGGACGAGGTTGTGCAATTATTTGGAAGTGCCACGGGTATGCAGGTAAATAGTGCGAAGTCAAGGTGCATGGGGTTGGGTTCTTGGGTGGGGTGGGTGGGGGGGAGATGTAATGTTGTTAAAGAATAGGCAGTGTCTTTAAAGATTTGTGGTATTATTTATAAGGATGACATGGTTGCGACACGGGAGGAAAACTCGGATAGGTTATTGGAAAGGATCGTGGGGCGTCTAGGTGTTCTGAGACCCCAGCACCTAACTCTTATACAGCGAGTGATAGTCGTAAACATTTTATTGTATAGTAAGATTTGGTATGTTGCAGCTGTGTTCCCAATTAAAGGGACAGCGATTGCGGGGATTCTAAGACGGGTGTACAAATTTTTGTGGGGTTCACGTTGTGATTGGTTATGGAGGGAAGTTGTAATGTTACCTGTAAGCCAGGGTGGGTTGGGTTGATGGATTTGAGACAGAGGGCTAAATGTGTGTTTATTAAATGGGAAGTGTTGCATGAGGGTGTGAACGCGGGGCAGCTGGGAAGGATACATGACAGGCTGGGTATGTGGTATCGAGGAATGGAGTTGAGGGAATGTGAAATCGTTTTGAGGGCCGTGATGTTGGTTAGGGAGCTGAGAAAGGTTCGTATAAGGGTTTTGTGTAGGTTACTTGTAGGTATGTGCGTTATCCCAGTTGAGGGTTTGCTCCCCATGTATGCATGGAAGATTATTTGGTTTAGATTTAGTAAAATGAAGTTAAACCCTCGGGCGAGTGAGGTGATGTTTCGTTTTCTGCATGGGATCCTATCGTCTTGTGAGATACTACGAAACAGACAGGTTGTAGAGGGTGGGGGATGTGGTATCTGTGGAGGGGATGAGACAGCGTTCCATGTAGTTTACTTTTGTGAAGGGCTAGAGGAGGTTAGGTGCTGGTTAAGTAGGTTGGTACAGAGGGTGGGGGGCCGTGGGGTGTCGGTTTTGCGTGCTTTAAGTCTAGATATGGGTGGGTTAGACGAGGGTGTCATAAGAGCTTTAGATTATATCATGGTAGATTATATATATATATATATATATATATATATATATATATATATGTCGTGGGTGATGAGGGGGAGAGGGGATAGTGAGGAGAGAAGGAAGGTTCTGGCGGTAACATTCTATCCTACGGTGTGTCGTAACAGAGATTTGTATGGGAGGAGGTGGGATCAGGTTTTCTCAGAAGGGTATAGAATGCTAACGTTAGGGATTCTCGTAAATCTGTGATTGATAATGAGTGAGTGAAGGGGTTTTCATAGGTTGGAGGGAGTCAGGGGGTCCCAGTGGGGTCGCCTCCTTTTGGGGGGGGCGGGGTCGTGAGAGTATTATTATTATTAAAGATTAGCCGGTATTCTCCCGGCCCGGGCCTTTTCCAAGTGGTGGCCCGGCCTTGGCTCCCTCTTTAGGAGTGTCTGAGACCTAAGTCTCCCATGGGAGGAGGTACAAGTACCTCCTCATCTTTGGGACCAACTGTCCCCAGGCCTAGCCACAAGCTAGGCCTCTCTGGTCTGCCATCCCCGCCCCAAGGGGGCAAATGGGAATGACAGTCTTATGAGCTAAAGGCTCGGGCTCAGGCACCTACCCTACCCTAGAAGGGTTAGGCATGGTGTCGATGTCGTGAGAGTGTTGTGAATGTGGGTTTGGAAAGTTCTCCTGGTTTTCATTGAGACTTTATGGCATCCAAGTGTGGATGTAGAGCTCAAGGTCTCGTTATGTTAGATATAACACTTTTCAGAATGTAGGTATAATATAGTAGATTTTTTTATGTATTATTTTGATGTGTATCAGTCTTGTATGACACGATTCTTGAGTAATAAGTTCTTTGCGACATGAAGTGTGTTTTAGTTTGTGCTGGGTTTTTGCATGATGAGATATACCTATATACTGTTTTGCTTTGTACATACAGTGCATCTGATTAATTTGATTTTGTGAAAGTTTTTGTGTGTACAACATCGGTGAGAGATGGATTTGTGGTGTTGATTGACTCAATCTTTTGCTCTTTCAGCCACACCTGTATTGCCACCATTACCATGTACCACACTTTGTGGTTTCCCAGTTCCTTTTGCATTGTGAGATTTAGGCTGTACAACCCTAGAACCTCCTGCTATGTCTACCCACAACTTTTTACCAGACCTTCTGGGCTGGTTGTTAGCACATAATCGGAATCCAATGCTGTTGATGAGCATTTCCGAACGCATGTCTCCTCACCTACGCACCATTCATTTGAATCCTCCCGATGCACATCCATTTCCACCACCACACTGAGCCCTTCCCTTCTGGCTCAGCATCTATCAGGAGATCAAGGGACTGTTCCATTGTCCACATGCCGGAGCCTCATTTCCTCTCCTTCTAGTGTCACCGACACCCTGTCCGATGGGGAAGGATATATTTCCTTTAACATATTTTCCAACACTTCCAGCTCTGCTTCCCCGGTCTCCGTCCGTGCCTGATCTGCAGCCGTCGGCACTCTAATGGCTTTCTTCTGATGTTTTCTCTAAAGTCAGCCGCATCTTCTACACCACCATCCCCCTCCTGGAGTTTACCTGGAGAGAGTTCCGGGGGTCAACGCCCCCCGCGGCCCGGTCTGTGACCAGGCCTCCTGGTGGATCAGAGCCTGATCAACCAGGCTGTTGCTGCTGGCTGCACGCAAACCAACGTACGAGCCACAGCCCGGCTGATCAGGAACTGACTTTAGGAGCTTGTCCAGTGCCAGCTTGAAGACTGCCAGTGGTCTGTTGGTAATCCCTCCTCAGTGTCTTTGGCCACACTGCCTTCAGGACTGCGGGCCATGCCCCATGGCCGCGATGATTTGTCTCTACGAGGTCGATCTGATCACACACTGACGTTTCGTCCTATGAGGACACTCCATAGCCATGTGTCCATACCCCTCTCAAATCCTACAGGTCCATCATTGTCCTGCATAGGATACCATCAGCTGCATTCCCTCAGAAGTTACAGCTCCCTCAATAGTTCAATTCTGTGTTAACACGTTTCTTCAATCTTGCGGCCATCATGCTCACAGGCAAACCACTCGGAATGGTTGGAGGAGCTCTGACAGCACATCCACCCAAGCCACTGTCTAGGCGGCGAATGTGCACCATACTCAACCAGCAGGTAGGCAAGTCTGCCAATGCTTATGACAACTGAATCACATTGCTTCAGCTTTGACAGGCATGTCTGTGGTTTGTCAATGAACCAAGGTGCTGATTTAGCAACAGATACCCTGTCAGTTGTTATCCCTCAAGGAAGGCTCCTTGACGCTGGTGAGGGGCTATTGATCTAGGGAATTGGATCTGTGCTCCAGTTCCCTGAATTAAGCCTGAATGCCTTCCATCCCCCCATAGGCGCTGTATAATCCTACGGGTTTAGTGCTTCCCCCTTGATTATAATAATAATGTCAGTTGTTAAACACTGGGTTTGCTGGTTGGGAGGCAGCCTATATGGGGGTGTGATATACGCCGAAAAAATTGTAACATACTGTTTGCATGCCACATTGGGTCTCCACATATGTTAGTATTATGTGTATCTTTGCTAGGTCATCACAGGGTGATTAGGATGGCGCAGTTGATGAAAAACAGAGGCACACGTCATTACAAAACAGTTGTGTCAGGTACACTTATCCTTACAAATAAAATATGACTGGGTTAATTTCTTAACACAACGGTAGCCTGCGGCCTGGTGGCAAAGCTTTCGCTCCACACGCTGAGGGTCCGAGTTTGATTCCCGGCAAGGGTGGAAACAATGGCATGTTTCTTTACAGCGGTTGTCTATTAGTAAATTAGGTACCTAGGTGTTAGTCGACTGGTGTGGGTCGCATCCAGGGTCAAAAATGACCTAATTTCCTAAAGGTGCTAACAAGTGGCTTTCTGTTTGTAGGCAT
>NW_026500074.1:0-17590 GCF_026875155.1 Cherax quadricarinatus | reverse complement strand
TTGTTTTTGAATTTTTCCAAAATTTTATAGGCTTTTTAAAAATATGTTATATACTTTCAAATGTTAAAAAATGTTCAAATATATCAATTCCATCAGTATATATTTTTTAAAAATACCTCAAGCATTGAAAAAAATAAAAAAATATTGTATAATAAATTTTTATTTGCATATTTCGATGATTAGAGCATTTAGAACACTTTTCAGACAAACCTGATGTTTTAGCAAAAACTCATGTATTTTCAATGTTTTTTATCAGAATTACTGAGAGAATTGAAATATGCAGTAAAACATCATTTAACCATATTTTTCGATTTTTTCAATGCTTCAGGTATTTTTAAATAATATGTAAAATATTCATAATTATTTTTGAATTTCTTCGAAATTTTAAAGGCTTTTTGAAAAATATGTAATATTCTTTCAAATGTTTAAAAATGTTCGAAAGTATCAATTCTATCAGTATATATTTTTTAAAAATACCCGAAGCATAGAAAAAATTGAAAAATATTGTAAAATTATTTTCACTGCATATTTCGACAATTTGGAGCATTTAGAACACTTTTCAGACAAACGTGATGTTTTAGCTAAAACTCATGGATATTCAATGTTTTTTATCAGAGTTACTGATGGAATTGAAATTTTCGAGCATTTTCAATATTTTAAATTATATTACATATTTTTCAAAAAACCAATAAAATTTCAAAGAAATTCAAAAATAATTTTGAATGCTTCATATATTTTTTAAAAATACCAGTAGCATTGAAAAAATCGAAAAATATGATAAAATGATATTTTACTGCATATTTCGACGATTTGGAGCTTTTAGAACACTTTTCAGACAAACTTGATTTTTTAGCTAAAATTCATGGATTTTCAAAGTTTTTTATCAGAATTACTTATGGAATTGAAATTTTAAAGCATTTTCAACATTTTAAAGTATATTCTATATTTTTCAAAAAGCCTATAAAATTACGAAGAAATTCAAAAATTATTTTGAATATTTCATATATTTTTTAAAAACATGTGAAGCATTGAAAAAAATCGAAAAGTATAGTAAAATGATATTTTACTGCATATTTCGACGATCTGTAGCATTTAGAAAACTTTTCAGACAAACTTGATTTTTTTGCTAAAATTTGTGGATTTTCAAACTTTTTTATCTGAATTACTGACGAATTGAATTTCATGCTGAAAGTAACTTAAATATGACATTTTTGTGTAACATTGTGTCAGTATATACTTCAAGTATGAAAATCCATATGTTTTAGATAAAAAATCAGTTTTGTCTGAAAAGTGTTCTAAATGCTCTAAATCGTCGAAATATGCAGTAAAACATCATTTGACGATATTTTTCGATTTTTTCAATGCTTCAGGTATTTTTAAAAAATATATGAAATATTAAAAATTATTTTTTAACTACTTTGAAATATAATTGGCTTTTTGAAAAATATCTAATGTACTTTAAAATGTTGAAAAATGCTCGAAAATTTCAATTCCATCAGTATATATTTTTTAAAAATAATTGAAGTATTGAAAAATTTGAAAAATGTGGTAAAATGATTTTTACTGCATATTTCGACGATTTGGAGTGTTTAGAACACTTTTCAGACAAACCTGAATTTTTCACTAAAATCCATGAATTTCCAAAGTTTTTTATCAGAATTCTTTTGATGGAATTGAAATTTTTGAGCATTTTCAACATTTTAAAGTATATTACATATTTTTCAAAAAGCCTATGAAATTTCAAAAATAATTTTGAACATTTCAAATATTTTTTAAAACACCTGAAGCATTGACAAAATCGAAAAATAGGGTAAAATGATGTTTTACTACATATTTCGACGATTTGGAGCATTTAGAACACTTTTCACACGAACATGATTTTTTTAGCTAAAATACATTGATCTTCACACTTGAAATATGTATTGACAGAATACTACACAAATATGTCATATTTAAGTTACTTTCAGGATAAAATTTAATACCATCAGCAATTCTGAAAAAAAAAGTTTGAAAATCCATGAATTTTAGCTAAAAAATCATGTTTGTCTGAAAAGTGTACTAAATCATCTAAATCGTCGAAATATGAAGTAAAACATCATTTTACAATATTTTTCGATTTTTTCAATGCTTCAGGTATTTTTAAAAAATATAAGAAATATTCATAATTATTTTTGAATTTCTTCGAAATTATATGGAGTTTTTGAAAAATATGTAATATTTTTCAAATGATGAAAAATGTTCGAAAATATCCATTCCATCAGCATATGTTTTTTAAAAATACATGAAGCATTGAAAAAATAAAAAAAAATGGTAAAATGACTTTTACTGCATATTTCGAGAGATTTTGAGCGTTTGGAACACTTTTCGGAGAAACCTGATTTTTTAGCTGAAATTCATGGACTTGCAGATTTTTTTTATGAGAATTACTGATGGAATTGAAATTTTCTGCCATTTTTAACATTTTAAAGTATGTTATATATTTTTCAAAAAGCCCTTAAAATTTCGAAGAAATTCAAAAAATTGTTGAATATTTCACATATTGTTTAAAAACACCTGAAGCATTGAAAAAATCGAAAAATATGGCAAAATGATGTTTTACTGCATATTTTGACGATTTGTAGAATTTAAAACACTTTTCAGACTAATCTGATTTTTAGGTAAAATACATGGATTTTCACACTTGAAATATGTATTGACACAATATTACACAAAAATGTCATATTAAAGTTACTTTCAGCAAAAATTCTATTCCGTCAGTAATTCTGATAAAAAAGTTGAAAATCCATAAATTTTAGCTAAAAAATCATGTTTTTCTGAAAAGTGTTCTAAATGCTCTAAATCATCGAAATATGCAGTGAAACATCATTTTACAATATTTTTCGATTTTTTCAATGCTTCAGGTATTTTTAAAAAATATATGAAATATTCAAAATTATTTTTGAATTTCTTCGAAATTTTATGGGCTTTTTGAAAAATATGTAATATACTTTCAAAAGCTGAAAATGCTGGAAAATATAAATTCCATTAGTACATATTTTTTAAAAATAACTGAAGCATTGAAAAAATAAAAAAATATTTTAAAATGATTTTTACTGCATATTTTGACGATTTGGAACATTTAGAACACTTTTCAGACAAACCTGATTTTTCAGCTAAAACTCATGGATTTTCAATGTTTTTCATCAGAATTACTGATGAAATTGAAATTTTCGAGAATTTTCAACATTTTAAAGTATATTACACATTTTTCAAAAACCCTTTGAAATTTCGAAGAAATTCAAAAATAATTTTGAATATTTCATATATTTTTTAAAAACACCTGAAGCACAGATAAAATCGAAAATTTTTATAAAATGACGTTTTACTGCATATTTCGAAGATTTGGAGCATTTAGAACACTATTCAGACTAACCTGATTTTTTAGCTGAAATACATGGATTTTCACACTTGAAATATGTTTTGACACAATATTACACAAAAATGTCATATTTAAGCAACTTTCAGCATAAAATTCAATTCCATCAGTAATTCTGAAAAAAAAAGTTTGAAAATCCATGAATTTATTACTAAAAAATCATGTTTGTCTGAAAAGTGTACTAAATCATCTAAATCGTCGACATATGCAGTGAAACATCATTTTACCATATTTTTCGATTTTTTAAATGGTTCAGGTATTTTTTAAAAATATATGAAATATTCATAATTACTTTTTAATTTCTTCGAAATTTTATAGAGTTTTTGAAAAATATGTAATATTCTTTCAAATGTTGAAAAATGTTTGAAAAATTCATTCCATCAGCATATATTTTTTAAAAATACCTAAAGCTTTGAAAAAATCGAAAAATATGGTTAAATGATTTTTACTGCATATTTCGACGATTTGGAGCATTTAGAACACTATTCACACAAACCTGATTTTGGGGCTGAAATTCATGGATTTTCAAAGTTTTTTTATCAGAATTTCTGATGGAATTGAAATTTTCGAGCATTTCCAACATTTTAAAGTATATTATATATTTTTCAAAAAGTCCATAAAATATCGAAGAAATTCAAAAATAATTTTGAATATTTCATGTTTTTTTAAAAACACGTGAAGCATTGAGAAAATCGAAATATATGGTAAAATGATGTTTTACTGCATATTTCGATGATTTGGAGCATTTAGAACACTTTTCAGTCAAACCTGATTTTTTAGCTAAAATTCATGGATTTTCAAACTTTTTTATTAGAAATACTGAGGGAATTGAAATTTTCGAGAATTTTCAACATTTTAAAGTATATTACATATTTTTCAAAAACCCCATAGAATTTCGAAGAAATTCAAAAATAATTTTGTATATTTCATATATTTTTAAAAAACACCTGAAGCATTGAAAAAATCGAAAAATATTATAAAATGATGTTTTACTGCATATTTCGACGATTTGGAGCATATAGAATGCTTTTCAGACAAACCTGATTTTTTAGCTAAAATACTTGGATTTTCACACTTGAAATCCATCAGTAATTCTGATAAAAAAGTTTGAAAATCCATGAATTTTACCTGAAAAACAGGTTTGTCTGAAAAGTGTTCTAAATGCTCTATATCGTCGAAATATGCTGTAAAATATCCTTTACAAATTTTTTTGATTTTTTCTAATGCTACAGGTGTTTTTAAAAAATATATGAAATGTTCAAAATTATTTTTGAACTTCGAAATTTTAGGGCTTTTTGAAAAATGTGAAATATACTTTCAAATGTTGAAAAATGCTCGAAAATATCAATTCCATCAGTATATATTTTTTAAAAATACCTGAAGCATTGAAAAAATCGAAAAATATTGTAAAATGATTTTTACTCCATATTTTGACGATTTGGAGCATTTAGAACACTTTTCAGACAAACCTGATTTTTTAGCTAAAACTCATGAGTTTTCAATGTTTTTTATCAGAATTACTGACAGAATTGAAATATGCAGTAAAACATCATTTAACCATATTTTTCGATTTTTTCAATGCTTCAGGTATTCTTAAATAATATGTAAAATATTCATAATTATTTTTGAATTTCTTCGAAATTTTAAAGGCTTTTTGAAAAATATGTAATATTCTTTCAAATGTTTTAAAAATGTTCGAAAGTATCAATTCTATCAGTATATATTTTTTAAAAATACCCGAAGCATAGAAAAAATCGAAAAATATTGTAAAATGATTTTCACTGCATATTTCGACGATTTGGAGCATTTAGAACACTTTTCAGACAAACGTGATGTTTTAGCTAAAACTCATGGATATTCAATGTTTTTTATCAGAGTTACTGATGGAATTGAAATTTTCGAGCATTTTCAATATTTTAAATTATATTACATATTTTTCAAAAAGCCCATAAAATTTCAAAGAAATTCAAAAATAATTTTGAATGCTTCATATATTTTTTAAAAATACCAGTAGCATTGAAAAAATCGAAAAATATGATAAAATGATATTTTACTGCATATTTCGACGATTTGGAGCTGTTAGAATACTTTTCAGACAAACTTGATTTTTTAGCTAAAATTCATGGATTTTCAAAGTTTTTTATCAGAATTACTTATGGAATTGAAATTTTCAAGCATTTTCAACATTTTAAAGTATATTACATATTTTTCAAAAAGCCCATAAAATTACGAAGAAATTCAAAAATTATTTTGAATATTTCATATATTTTTTAAAAACATGTGAAGCATTGAAAAAAATCGAAAAGTATAGTAAAATGATATTTTACTGCATATTTCGACGATCTGTAGCATTTAGAAAACTTTTCAGACAAACCTGATTTTTTACCTAAAATTCATGGATTTTCAAACTTTATCAGAATTACTAATGAAATTGAATTTCATGCTGAAAGTAACTTAAATATGAGATTTTTGTGTAATGTTGTGACAACAAATATTTCAAGTGTGAAAATGTATGTATTTTAACGCTAAAAAATCAGGTTTGTCTGAAAAGTGTTCTAAAAGCTCTAAATCGGCGAAATATGCAGTTAAAATCATTTTACCATATTTTTCGATTTTTTCTCTGCTTCATTTATTTTTGAAAAATATATACTGATTGAATTGATATTTTCGAGCATTTTTCAACATTTGAAAGTGTATTACATATTTTTTAAAAAGTCTATAAAATTTGGAAGAAATTCAAAAATAATTTTGAATATAACATATACTTTTTAAAAATACGTGAAACATTGAAAAAATCGAAAAATATGGTAAAATGATGTTTTACTGCATATTTCGACGATTTAGAGCATTTAGAACACTTTTCAGACAAACCTGATTTTTTAGCTAAAATACATGGATTTTCACCCTTGAAATATGCATTGACACAATATTACACAAATATGTCATATTTAAGTTACATTCAGCATAAAATTCAATTCCAACAGTAATTCTGATAAAAAAGTTTTAAAATCCATGAATTTTAGCTAAAAAATCAGGTTTGTCTGAAAAGTGTTCTAAATGCTCTAAATCGTCGAAATATGCAGTAAAACATCATTTGACGATATTTTTCGATTTTTTCAATGCTTCAGGTATTTTTAAAAAATATACAAAATATTCAAAATTATTTTTGAATTTCTTCGATATTTTATAGGTTTTTTGAAAAATATGCAATATACTTTAAAATGTTGAAAAATGCTCGAAAATTTCAATTCTGTCAGTATATATTTTTTAAAAATACCTGAAGCATTGAAAAATTCGAAAAATATGGTAAAATGATTTTTGCTGCATATTTTAACGATTTGAAGCATTCAGAACACTTTTCAGACAAACTTGATTTTTTTGCTAAAATTTGTGGATTTTCAAACTTTTTTATCTGAATTACTGACGAATTGAATTTCATGCTGAAAGTAACTTAAATATGACATTTTTGTGTAATATTGTGTCAGTGTATACTTCAAGTATGAAAATCCATATGTTTTAGATAAAAAATCAGTTTTGTCTGAAAAGTGTTCTAAATGCTCTAAATCGTCGAAATATGGAGTAAAACATCATTTGACGATATTTTTCGATTTTTTCAATGCTTCAGGTATTTTTAAAAAAATATATGAAATATTAAAAATTATTTTTTAACTACTTTGAAATTTAATTGGCTTTTTGAAAAATAACTAATGTACTTTAAAATGTTGAAAAATGCTCGAAAATTTCAATTCCATCAGTATATATTTTTTAAAAATAATTGAAGTATTGAAAAATTTGAAAAATGTGGTAAAATGATTTTTACTGCATATTTCGACGATTTGGAGTGTTTAGAACACTTTTCAGACAAACCTGAATTTTTCACTAAAATCCATGGATTTCCAAAGTTTTTTATCAGAATTGTTTTGATGGAATTGAAATTTTCGAGCATTTTCAACATTTTAAAGTATATTACATATTTTTCAAAAAGCCTATGAAATTTCAAAAATAATATTGAACATTTCAAATATTTTTTAAAACACCTGAATCATTGACAAAATCGAAAAATAGGGTAAAATGATGTTTTACTGCATATTTCGACGATTTGGAGCATTTAGAACACTTTTCACATAAACTTGATTTTTTTTAGCTAAAATACATTGATTTTCACACTTGAAATATGTATTGACACAATACTACACAAAAATGTCATATTTAAGTTACTTTCAGGATAAAATTCAATACCATCAGTAATTCTGAAAAAAAAGTTTGAAAATCCATGAATTTTAGCTAAAAAATCATGTTTGTCTGAAAAGAGTACTAAATGATGTAAATCATCGAAATATTCAGTGAAACATCATTTTACCATGTTTTTCGATTTTTTCAATGCTTCAGGTATTTTTAAAAAATATATGAAATATTCACAATAATTTTTGAATTTCTTCGAAATTTTATAGGCTTTTTGAAAAATATGTAATATTCTTTCAAATGTTGAAAAATGTTCGAAAATATCAATTGCATCTGCATATATTTTTTAAAAATACCTGAAGCATTGAAAAAATCGAAAAATATGGTAAAATGACTTTTACTGCATATTTCGTGAGATTTTGAGCATTTGGAACACTTTTCAGACAAACCTGATATTTTAGCTGAAATTCATGGACTTTCAAAGTTTTTTATGAGAATTACTGATGGAATTGAAATTTTCTGGCATTTTTAACATTTTAAAGTATATTAAATATTTTTCAAAAAGCCTATAAAATTTCCAAGAAATTCAAATTTTTTTTGAATATTTCGTATATGTTTTAAAAACACCTGAAGCATTGAAAATATCGAAAAATATGGTAAAATGATGTTTTACTGCATATTTCGACGATTTGGAAAATTTAAAACACTTTTCAGACTAATCTGATTTTTAGCTAAAATACTTGGATTTTCACACTTGAAATATGTATTGACACAATATTACACAAAAATGTCATATTTAAGTTACTTTCAGCAAAAATTCTATTCCATCAGTAATTCTGATAAAAAAAGTTGAAAATCCATGAATTTTAGGTAAAAAATCAGGTTTTTCTGAAAAGTGTTCTAAATGCTCTAAATCGTCGAAATATGCAGTGAAACATCATTTAACAATATTTTTCGATTTTTTTCAATGCTTCAGGTATTTTTAAAAAAATATATGACATATTCAACATTATTTTTGAATTTTCTTCAAAATTTTTTTTAGGGGTTTTTTTAAAAAAATATCTAATATATTTCAAATATTGAAAAATGGGGGTTTAAAAAAAAAATTTCCCACCCAGTACATTTTTTTTAAAAAAAAACCCTGAAGAAATTGAAAAAAAAAAAAAAAAATATTGTAAAATGACTACTGCACATTTTGATGTTTTTGGATCTTTTAGAACACTTTTCAGAAAAAACCTGATTTTTCAGCTAAAACCCCTGGATTTTCAAATGTTTTTTTTCAGAATTACTGAGGGAATTTTAAATTTTTTTCCCAAAGCCAATTTAAAACTTTTTAAACCCTTTGGGGGGTTTTTCGTCGTACTAGTACGTTTTTAAACGCGTGGGGTTTTTTGACGTACTAGTACTCAAAATTTCTAGGGGCCTCAAATCTAGGGGGAGAAACTGGTACCTTTCCCCAAAAGAAAGAAGGGGTCTAGTGGCCCAGTGTGCACAGTCTAAAAAAAAATCCGGGAAAGCACACAGTGCATAAGGGAGAAAAAAAAATTTTTGACCATTTTTTTTTAATAAATAAACGATTTTGGGCAGTGAAATTTTTCGTAGGGTAATTTTTTTGTTGGGATTCTAGTTTTCTTGGTCTCATTTTATAGAATGGAAAAACAATTACAGAAATTGGGGATGATTTTTTACTGGTTTTTTCCAAAAAAAAAGGTGCCTTTTAAATTTAGCCCCAAAAAGCAAAATTTGATTTTTACCAAAAATTCAAAAGTAAACAAAACGTGCCAAGCGGCAATACACCCTCAACTGGTGAGTCAAAAAAACTTTCAAAAAGTGCAAACCAAAAATATTTATACCATTTTTTTTCACTAATGCAAATAGTCTGCATTTAACCCGTAAATCTTTTAAATTTTTGGAAAAAAAAAATTCAAAGTGGGAAAAAAAAAGAATATAAAGGGGGGTTGAGGGCATGACTAAAACTTAAAGGAAATGTCAAATTTTTGTGCCAGGGGTGTCTTTCCCCTTTTAAATTCTGGAAACCCCATTTTGGAAATTGGCATCTTTTTAAATTTGTTGAAAATTTGGGAAAATTTTCTAAATTCTGACCACTTAAATGGAATTAAATTTCCTAAATGAGTGGTTTCTTTCACTCATTCCCTAGAAAAAATGTAGTTTTTAGCGAAATATTCATGTTTTTTTTTCGACTAGTAAAAGTGAAAATTGGGCCCAAAAAGGGGGTCAAAGTGGGCAAAAAAGCCCCATGCGTAAACCCTCTCCGAGACCGCTAAATTTTCGAGAGCAAAAATTCCGTAAGTTTTAAAATCAAATTTCCCAAAATTTTGGGGTCTTTGATTCGGGAAAAGATTCTCTTCCCATCTTTTTATTTAAAAAAAATAAATTTTTTTTTTTTTTTTAAATTTGGGGGCCCACACTGAAAAACGATTTCGGAGAGGGCCTGTCGACCCTCAAAGGGTTAAAGTATATTCATATTTTTCAAAAAACCTATAAAACTCGAAAAAAATTTTAAAAAAAATTTTGAATATTTTTATATATTTTTTAAAAAACCTGAAGCCCCAGATAAAAATCGAAAAATGTTATAAAAAATGTTTTTTCTGCATATTTTTGAAAGATTTTGGAGGATTTAGAACATTTTTTTAGACAAACCTGATTTTTTAGCTGAAATACATGGATTTTCAAAACTTGAAATATGTTTTTTAAACACCCAAAAATTTCACATAAATTCATATTTAAGTCCTTTCACATAAAATTTTTAATTTTTCCCTCATAACTGATAAAAAAAATTTTAAAATCCAAGAATTTTACCTAAAAATCAGGGTTTTTCTGAAAAGGTTTTTTTAAAAGCTCCAGATCGTCGAAAAATGCATAAAACATCATTTTACAATATTTTTTTTGATTTTTTTCCCAAAGCTTCAGGGGTTTTTTAAAAAATAATGAAATATTCAAAATTATTTTTTGATTTCTTTCAAAATTTTATAAACCCTTTTTTAAAAAAATGTAAAAACTTTTAAATTTTGAAAAATGCCCGAAAATATCAATTCCCCAGTAAAATATTTTTTAAAAAAACCTGAAAACATTGAAAAAAACAAAAAATGGTTATATTTTTTATTTTCATTTTTACTAATTTTGGGGCATTTAAACACTTTTACAAAAACAAACCTGATTTTTTGGGGTGGGAAATTCCCTGGGGTTTTTTTAAAAATTTTTTTTTCAAAATTTTTAGATGGAATTGAAATTTTTTGAGAATTTTCCCAAAATTTTTAAAATAATTAAAATATTTACAAAAGCCTATAAAATTTCAAAAAAAATTTTTAAAATTTCAAAATTTTTTTAAAAAAACCCCGAAACATTGACAAAAACGAAAAAAAAGGATAAAATTTTGTTTTACTGGGATATTTCGACGATTTTGGGCCCTTTAGAAAAACTTTTCCCCACAACAAGGGTTTTTTTTTGCAAAAAACATTGAATTTTCCCACACTTGAAATATGTATTGACAGAATACTACACAAATATGTCATATTTAAGTTACTTTCAGGATAAAATTTAATACCATCAGTAATTCTGAAAAAAAAAGTTTGAAAATCCATGAATTTTAGCTAAAAAATCATGTTTGTCTGAAAAGTGTACTAAATCATCTAAATCGTCGAAATATGCAGTAAAACATCATTTTACCATATTTTTCGATTTTTTCAATGCTTCAGGTATTTTTAAAAAATATAAGAAATATTCATAATTATTTTTGAATTTCTTCGAAATTTTATAGAGTTTTTGAAAAATATGTAATATTCTTTCAAATGATGAAAAATGTTCGAAAATATCCATTCCATCAGCATATGTTTTTTAAAAATACCTGAAGCATTGAAAAAATAAAAAAAAATGGTAAAATGACTTTTACTGCATATTTCGAGAGATTTTGAGCATTTGGAACACTTTTCAGAGAAACCTGATTTTTTAGCTGAAATTCATGGACTTGCAGATTTTTTTTATGAGAATTACTGATGGAATTTAAATTTTCTGCCATTTTTAACATTTTAAAGTATGTTATATATTTTTCAAAAAGCCCTTAAAATTTCGAAGAAATTCAAAAAATTGTTGAATATTTCATATATTGTTTAAAAACACCTGAAGCATTGAAAAAATCGAAAAATATGGCAAAATGATGTTTTACTGCATATTTTGACGATTTGGAGAATTTAAAACACTTTTCAGACTAATCTGATTTTTAGCTAAAATACATGGATTTTCACACTTGAAATATGTATTGACACAATATTACACAAAAATGTCATATTAAAGTTACTTTCAGCAAAAATTCTATTCCGTCAGTAATTCTGATAAAAAAGTTGAAAATCCATAAATTTTACCTAAAAAATCATGTTTTTCTGAAAAGTGTTCTAAATGCTCTAAATCATCGAAATATGCAGTGAAACATCATTTTACAATATTTTTCGATTTTTTCAATGCTTCAGGTATTTTTAAAAAAATATATGAAATATTCAAAATTATTTTTGAATTTCTTCAAAATTTTATGGGCTTTTTGAAAAATATGTAATATACTTTCAAAAGCTGAAAAATGCTGGAAAATATAAATTCCATTAGTACATATTTTTTAAAAATAACTGAAGCATTGAAAAAAAAAAAAATATTTTAAAATGATTTTTACTGCATATTTTGACGATTTGGAACATTTAGAACACTTTTCAGACAAACCTGATTTTTCAGCTAAAACTCATGGATTTTCAATGTTTTTCATCAGAATTACTGATGAAATTGAAATTTTCGAGAATTTTCAACATTTTAAAGTATATTACACATTTTTCAAAAACCCCTTGAAATTTCGAAGAAATTCAAAAATAATTTTGAATGCTTCATATATTTTTTAAAAATACCAGTAGCATTGAAAAAATCGAAAAATATGATAAAATGATATTTTACTGCATATTTCGACGATTTGGAGCTTTTAGAACAGTTTTCAGACAAACTTGATTTTTTAGCTAAAATTCATGGATTTTCAAAGTTTTTTATCAGAATTACTTATGGAATTGAAATTTTCAAGCATTTTCAACATTTTAAAGTATATTACATATTTTTCAAAAAGCCCATAAAATTACGAAGAAATTCAAAAATTATTTTGAATATTTCATATTTTTTTTAAAAACATGTGAAGCATTGAAAAAAATCGAAAAGTATAGTAAAATGATATTTTACTGCATATTTCGACGATCTGGAGCATTTAGAACACTTTTCAGACAAACCTGATTTTTTACCTAAAATTCATGGATTTTCAAACTTTATCAGAATTACTAATGAAATTGAATTTCATGCTGAAAGTAACTTAAATATGAGATTTTTGTGTAATGTTGTGACAACAAATATTTCAAGTGTGAAAATGTATGTATTTTAGCTAAAAAATCAGGTTTGTCTGAAAAGTGTTCTAAAAGCTCTAAATCGGCGAAATATGCAGTTAAAATCATTTTACCATATTTTTCGATTTTTTCTCTGCTTCATTTATTTTTGAAAAATATATACTGATTGAATTGATATTTTCGAGCATTTTTCAACATTTGAAAGTGTATTACATATTTTTTAAAAAGTCTATAAAATTTGGAAGAAATTCAAAAATAATTTTGAATATTTCATATACTTTTTAAAAATACGTGAAACATTGAAAAAATCGAAAAATATGGTAAAATGATGTTTTACTGCATATTTCGACGATTTAGAGCATTTAGAACACTTTTCAGACAAAGCTGATTTTTTAGCCAAAATTCATGGAATTTAAAACTTTTTTATCAGAATTACTGTTGGAATTGAATTTTATGCTGAATGTAACTTAAATATGACATATTTGTGTAATATTGTGTCAATGCATATTTCAAGGGTGAAAATCCATGTATTTTAGCTAAAAAATCAGGTTTGTCTGAAAAGTGTTCTAAATGCTCTAAATCGTCGAAATATGGAGTAAAACATCATTTGATGATATTTTTCGATTTTTTCAATGCTTCAGGTTTTTTTAAAAAGTATACGAAATATTCAAAATTATTTTTGAATTTCTTCGATATTTTATAGGTTTTTTGAAAAATATGCAATATACTTTAAAATGTTGAAAAGATGCTCGAAAATTTCAATTCCGTCAGTATATATTTTTTAAAAATACCTGAAGCATTGAAAAATTCGAAAAATATTGTAAAATTATTTTTGCTTGCATATTTTTAACGATTTGAAGCATTTCAGAACACTTGCAGAGAAACTTGATTTTTGGCTAAAATTTGTGGATTTCAAGACTTTTTATCTGAATTACTGACGAATTGAATTTCATGCTGGAAAGTAACATAAGATATGCATTTTTGTGTAATGATTGTGTGGAGTGTATACTTCAAGTATTAAAATCCATAGTTTTAGATAAAAAATCAGTTTTTCTGAAAAGTGTTCCTAAATGCTCTAAATCTCGAAATATGGAGTAAAACATCATTTGACGATATTTTCGATTTTTTCAATGCTTCGAGGGTATTTTTAAAAAAATATAAGACATTGATTCAACATTATTTTTGAAATTCTTCGAAATTTATGGCTATTTGAAAATGTCTAAATACTTTCAAATAATGAAAAATGGTGGAAAAATATAAATTCGGCGAGGTCAGTACATATTTTTAAAAAATAACTGAAGTCATTGAAAAAAATTAAAAAAAAATATTTGTAAAAAGACTACTGCATATTTTGATGATTTGGATCATTTAGAACACTTTTCAGACAAAACCTGATTTTCAGCTAAAACTAATGATTTTCAATGTTTTTTTTCAGAATTAAACTGATGAATTGAAATTTTTCCAGCATTTTCAAACATTTTAAAATAAAAGACCTTGAGAACGGTTTTTCGTCGTACTAGTACTCTCACGCTTAGGGGGTTTTTGACCGTACTGTAATCATAAATTCTAGCGGCCTCAAAATCTAGTGGAGGAAAAGCTGGTAGGCCTTCATAATGAAAGATGGGTCTATGTGGTCAGTGTGCACATTCTAAAAAAAATCCTTCAGCAACACAGTCATAAAATGAGAAAAAAAAAAACTTTGAACATGTTTTTTTTATAATCAGCGACTTTGCATTGTATTTTTCTTATGGTAAGTTATTGTTGTATTCTAGATTTCTTGGTCTCATTTAAAAGAATGGGAAGACATATTACAGAAATTGAGATGATTTTGACTGGTTTTACAAAGAAAGGTGCCTTGAAATTGAGCTCAAAGTAGCAGAAATGTTTCGATTTTTCCCAAAAACTTCAAAAGTAAACAAATCGTCCCAAGCGTCCCATACACGTCAACTGGTGAGTCTAATATTCTTTCACAAGTGCACCAATAATATTTAACCTTTTTTTTACACTAATGCAGAAAGCTGCGTAAACAGTAAATCTTATATTTTTTGTGAAAAAAAAATTCAAAGTGGAAAGCAAAAGAATATAAGAGGGGACTTGAGACATGACAAAATGACTAGAGGAAATGTCATTTTAGTGCCAGGAATGTCTTTCTTGTATATTCTGGACCCTATTCGGAAATTGGCATCTTTGAAATTTGTGTAAAAATTGGCAAAATTGCTAAATTCTGACCACTGTACGGGGATAGTTGAATTTCATAAATGAGTGGTTTCTTGCACTCTTTCGATAGAAAAAATGTAGTTCTAGCGAAATATTCATGTTTTTTGTGGGACTAGTACAGTGAAATTGGCCGAAAATGGGCTCAAGTGGGGCAAAATCGCCGATGCGTAAACATCGCCGAGACCGCTAAATTTTTGCGAGAGCATAATTCCGTAATTTTTCTATCAAATTTCAAACTTTTGGTGTCTTTATGATCGGGAAAAGATTCTCTATCTTTTCATAAGAGAAAATAATTTTTTTTTTTTTTAAATTTGGCCGACACTGAGAACGAGTTTCGGAGAGGGCCTGTCGACCCTCAAAGGGTTAAAGTATATTACATATTTTTCAAAAAACCTATAAAACTTCGAAGAAATTCAAAAATAATTTTGAATATTTCATATATTTTTTAAAAACACCTGAAGCACAGATAAAATCGAAAAATGTTATAAAATGATGTTTTACTGCATATTTCGACGATTTGGAGGATTTAGAACACTTTTCAGACAAACCTGATTTTTTAGCTGAAATACATGGATTTTCACACTTGAAATATGTTTTGACACAAAATTACACAAAAATGTCATATTTAAGTCACTTTCAGCATAAAATTCAATTCCATCAGTAATTCTGATAAAAAAGTTTCAAAATCCATGAATTTTACCTAAAAAATCAGGTTTGTCTGAAAAGTGTTCTAAATGCTCCAGATCGTCGAAATATGCAGTAAAACATCATTTTACAATATTTTTCGATTTTTTCAATGCTTCAGGTGTTTTTTAAAAAATAATGAAATATTCAAAATTATTTTTGAGTTTCTTCAAAATTTTATAGGCTTTTTGAAAAATATGTAATATACTTTCAAATGTTGAAAAATGCCCGAAAATATCAATTCCATCAGTATATATTTTTTAAAAATACCTGAAGCATTGAAAAAATCGAAAAAATGGTTATATGATTTTTACTGCATATTTCTACGATTTGGAGCATTTAGAACACTTTTCACACAAACCTGATTTTTGGGCTGAAATTCATGGATTTTCAAAGTTTTTTATCAGAATTTCGGATGGAATTGAAATTTTCGAGAATTTCCAACATTTTAAAGTATATTACATATTTATCATAAAGCCTATAAAATTTCAAAAATAATTTTGAACATTTCAAATATTTTTTAAAACACCTGAAGCATTGACAAAATCGAAAAATAGGGTAAAATGATGTTTTACTGCATATTTCGACGATTTGGACCATTTAGAACACTTTTCACACGAACATGATTTTTTTAGCTAAAATACATTGATTTTCACACTTGAAATATGTATTGACAGAATACTACACAAATATGTCATATTTAAGTTACTTTCAGGATAAAATTTAATACCATCAGTAATTCTGAAAAAAAAAGTTTGAAAATCCATGAATTTTAGCTAAAAAATCATGTTTGTCTGAAAAGTGTACTAAATCATCTAAATCGTCGAAATATGCAGTAAAACATCATTTTACCATATTTTTCGATTTTTTCAATGCTTCAGGTATTTTTAAAAAATATAAGAAATATTCATAATTATTTTTGAATTTCTTCGAAATTTTATAGAGTTTTTGAAAAATATGTAATATTCTTTCAAATGATGAAAAATGTTCGAAAATATCCATTTCCACGCATATGTTTTTTAAAAATACCTGAAGCATTGAAAAATAAAAAAAAATGGTAAAATGACTTTTACTGCATATTTCGAGAGATTTTGAGCATTTGGAACACTTTTCAGAGAAACCTGATTTTTTAGCTGAAATTCATGGACTTGCAGATTTTTTTTATGAGAATTACTGATGGAATTTAAATTTTCTGCCATTTTTAACATTTTAAAGTATGTTATATATTTTTCAAAAAGCCCTTAAAATTTCGAAGAAATTCAAAAAATTGTTGAATATTTCATATATTGTTTAAAAACACCTGAAGCATTGAAAAAATCGAAAAATATGGCAAAATGATGTTTTTACTGCATATTTTGACGATTTGGAGAATTTAAAAAACACTTTTCAACTAATCTGATTTTTAGCTAAAATACATGGATTTTCACACTTGAAATATGTATTGACACAATATTACACAAAAAATGTCAATATTAAAGTTACTTTCAGCAAAAATTCTATTCCGTCAGTAATTCTGATAAAAAAGTTGAAAATCATAAATTTTACCTAAAAAATCATGTTTTTTCTGAAAAGTGTTCTAAATGCTCTAAATCATCGAAATATGCAGTGAAACATCATTTTACAATATTTTTCGATTTTTTCAATGCTTCAGGTATTTTTAAAAAATATATGAAATATTCAAAATTATTTTTGTTTCTTCAAATTTTTTTTG
>NW_026500063.1:0-19061 GCF_026875155.1 Cherax quadricarinatus | reverse complement strand
ATCCAGGGCAGCTATATTTTGCCGGGGCGTAATAATGCGGGGAGAAATTTTTGGTGGGCCCCGGGCAGGAATGGGTGGGATGAATTACTGGGGGGGGCACATTTTTTGAGGGACTTAGATTTTGGGGGTATCTTTTGTTTTTGTAATTGCAGCATATGCTGGAGATTGAACAATTGCTTTCTTTTGTGTTCTTGTTGTTCTTGAGTCCCTTCTGTTACGGGTCTTTTGGGCAGCAAGGGTTGACTCATTCATGCAGTTCAGGCACTTAGGGGGAAAGTAATGAGGGTACAAGACTTGAAATCATGGCCTTCGTTGCCACAGGTCGAGCAGAACTTCTTATCCTTGGTGGGATAATCCTTGTGGTGTGCCCATAGGAGTAACAGTTATAAACATTGTGATGTGCTTGAATCCCTCTGCTTAAAACATTGCTTGGGTTTTAATGATGTAGGGGAATAACCAGTCGCTCAGCGAGAGCTCTGACTGCCATTTTGATATCAGTGAAGGCGACCTTAGCATTGGGGAAGCATTGGTATTTTGGTAATTGGACCACTGTGGCCCAAGGGTTCTTAATCATCAGTAATGTTTGATTTCTTCAGTATCCTGGGTAGGATGAGTTTATCCAGTCGCTTGGGCTGTCAAAGCTGAGGAAGTCATGACATGGAATCCCCGTTGGTCGAGAGTGGTTGAAGCGTCAGTGGTGATGAGTTTCTCGTCCTCGGGGTTTCGTCAGTTAGACCACAAAGAAAGCCTCTTTGAGCGATAAATTGCAATGCTTTTTGACCTCCACAATGGCGCTAATGGCAGCTGCAAGTGCTAATTTGGACGAGTCATTGGCTGTCACACTTGCGGGTTTGATCTTCACTCGGTTTAAGAAGTGCATCATGGAATAAGATGCCGAATGTAGAAGTAAAAGTTAATCTCCCCAACGAGGATCGCATGGATACGATGAGTTCTTGCCACGTGTTGACTTCCGGCTGTGTGCTTAGTACTCACCTATTTGTAACTCACCTATTTGTGGTTGCAGAGGTCGAGACTCAGTTCCTGGCCCACCTCTTCACTGATCGCTACTAGGTCCTCCCCTTTCTCTGCTCCATGATTCATCATACCTCGTCTTAAAGCTATGTATGGTTCCTGCCCCCACTATATCCCCTTGCTAGACAACTCTATGACTGAAGAAATACTTCCTAACATCCCTTTGACTCATCTGAGTCTTTAGCTTCCAATTGTGACCCCTTGTTCTGTGTCCAATCTCTGAAACATTTTGTCTCTGTCCACCTTATCTATCCACACAGTATTTTGTATGTCGTTACCATGTCTCCCCTAACCCTCCTGTCCTCCCAGTGTCATCAGGTCTATTTCCCTCAATTTTTCATCGTAGGACATTCTCCTTACTTTGGAACATCCTTGTTGCAAACCTTTGCATTTTTTTTTAATTTTTTTGACATGCTTGATCAAGTGCGGGTTCCAAACAGGTGCTGCATACTCCAGTATGGCCTGACGTACACGGTGTACAGTATCTTGAACGTTATTATCAGGTTTGCCAGCAAAACCCTATACTGCAGCAATTATCTGGTTGATGTTGTGCTTCAAGAGATGTGCTTGGTATTATACTCACACCAAGATGTTTCTCCTTGAGCGAGGTTTGCAGTCTTTTGGGCCCCCTAAACCTATACTCTGTCTGCGGTCTACTTTGCCCTTCCCCAATCTTCATGACTTTGCATTTTGCGGGGTTAAATTCGGGGGGCCAGCTGCTAGACCATGTGTCCAGCCTGTACAGGTCTCTTTGTAGTCCTGCCTGATCCTCATCTGATTTGATTCTCCTCATTAACTTCACATCATCTGCAAACAGGGGCACTTCTGAATCTATCCCTTCCATCATGTCATTCACATATACCAAAAATAGCACTGGTCCTAGAACTAACCCCTGTGGGACCCAGCTCATCACAGGCACCCACTGTGATACCTCATCATGTACTACGACTCATTGTTGCCTCCCTGTCAGGTATTCTCTGATCCACTGCAGTGCCCTTCCTGTTATACGTGCCAGATCCTCTAGCTTCTGCAATAATCTCTTGAGGGGAACTTAGTTGAAGTCCTCTTGAAATCGAAGAAAATGCAATCCCCCACCCCTCCCCTTGTGTCTTACTTCGGGTACCGTTAAAAAACTCCGAGGTTTGTGACACAGGATTTCCTTCCATAACCCGGGGGTTGTCGATTATAATCTTGTTCTTTTTAGGTGCCCCCACTCCCCTGAAAATCTTCTCCAAGACTTTCATACCGTAAATGTCAATGACAGGGTTTTAATTTAGTCCCTTTGTTTCAGTCTCCTTTTTTAAAAAATGGGAAACATTCGTTTCCATACTCAAGTATCTCTGCTCCCTCTTAAGGCCCCACGAAGATAATTTTCAGCCCCACCCCCAATGGGGTATAAAGGGTCATAAATTTTGGGGATATAAAAACCCTTTTTGGTAATCCCTTGTTGTGTCCCCCTTTTTTTCTGATTTCCCAAAGAGTTTTTCCCCATTTCACTGAAAATAATCCTTAAATTCTGTTGATTCCTCACTTACTTCTGGGCTTTTCTTTTAGTTCCAAACCCTCTTTCCACAGCCTGATTACCGGGTTCTCAAATGTTTTTTCCCCCTTTGAGTGGCTATAAAAGTTTGGTAAAATTTTACTTTTGAACATGTCATTTTTTTTTACTGTCGCGGCCTCCCTCCTTTTCGGATTCTCGCCTTGGCTCTTTGACTGATCTTTTTATTTTCCTGGGATCCTTTTCTTTGTACTTCTCCTTTTCGTTACTGACTTTCCTCCAATTCTCTACCCAAAATTTAACCTCCTGCAGGGAAGTTTTTCAATTTGTTAGACTCCCCTATTGCATTTTTGCTTTTTCCGACCCACCCTTTTCTCTTCCACTTGTAACCATGCATTCAAAGTGCAGAACCCACTTTATCAAGCTCCAAGGGGCATTTTATATGTGATGCCCCCAGTGTCCCCGGGACTCAGGGTAACACAAGGCCCAGTCTTTTCCCGGTTTTTCCTCCACTCTCTCTGTGGTAGTGTCCCTAACATGTTAATGAAAAGGTTTTACAGTGCCCATCCATTACTTTGTTCTCCAGTTTTGGGACCCCCATGTGGCTCCGGTTTTCCAAGTCAATCTCCTTGTGTTTTTAAAATCCCCCCAAACAGAAATTTTGCTCTACCCTTTTGGGCTCTTTGTTACATCAGCTGTGCATCCACCATTGCTCTGTTGCTCTCTTCATATTTTTCACTTGTCCTCCTCATTTCTGTGGGGGGGTTATGCTGCTGAATAAACAGTATGCCCCATCTAAATTTACCTACTGTGCAATCCTTTTGTAAAAATTGGTCCATTCCTTCCAATTCCTCTGGGTTTTTAATGACCAGTGCAACTCCCCCCCCCCTCTGCTCAAAATATTTTTTTGGTTGATATTGGGTGGGAAGATTGCTCGGTTTCATCCCGGGGTTTTTCGTTTCTGTGACGTTGGGGCGTTGACCCACATCAATAAAACAAGCGATTTTTAACCAGCTTTTGTACTAGACGGTCATGGGGCTTTTTTGCAAGAGATCAGTGTTCCAAATAGTTAGTTTAAGGGAAGGCAATCAACTCTACCTTAGCAGACAATTAAGGAAAATCCTGCACCCACTTTATTCCCATTTTAAAGATAGTGTTTAATGTTTCTTGCCCAACAGAAAAAATCAAGCACCCGTTTTGTTTCCCCTGGGGGAAGTTTGGGAAAGGGAAAATAGCTATGTCACCTTTCCTTTGTAGCTGGGGGCAAGCAAATGCGGCGAGGGGCATTTTAGCTTAAATTGCTTTAACCCTATAAAGGGACATTTTGACGCTGGGAAAACGAACAAGAACACTGTCGCACATTTGGGTAAAAAAAAGAATCTCAAAAAACAAAAAAAGCCTTACAGGAAACGTGACCACTCTTTTGGATATACTGTGAATAATAAAAAAATACTGATGAAAAGTGTGTAACGAGCGTTGCAATCCTGAGTTGTGTAGTGCAACATTCTTCAAAAAAAGTCTCCCTCATCAAGCACTGATCCCCAAAAGTGAAAATAAGGTCTGATCATATCCCCAGGTAATTTACATGCTATTGTAGTCCAATTGATGCGCAGTTGAAACCAAGATGCAATCTAGTAACTTACCATGAACCCGGGTATGAGCTGGTTTTTTTAGTCCAACACAATCAGAAATCAGTTTCGAAGATATCTGACACAACACCCCCTAGGGGTATTTATACTTATAAAACATTTTTTTCACTCAGCCCTTAGGGAGTGCATATGACAGCTTCTCAAGACATCGTCTACAGGGACGGCTGTTTAGGCGAGAGCTGCTTACCGTGAATTTCCCTAAAATAGCCATCAATCCACCGGTCCACCCAGCTAACCAACCGTCTCCCTTTCACTGCTTAGGGTTAGAAATAGGAGGCAGTCTGCATGGTGAGACTTCGATGTCATCTCACCGGGTAAGTAAACGATTTGAGTAGTGGTATTTCACTGAAGGCTGCCCTGTGCGAAGCAGTGCCACCTCCCACTGATGCTACACCTTTGATATCTCTTTACAAAATCAGAGTAGAGTCAGTCTCAACAGGGGCTTTTTTACCCGCTGCTTGGTGCAGGACCGCTCCCCTGCCTGTGGGTTCGCTAGATAGTGAATAGGGACAGTGGAAATCTCATTAATCCATTTATGGTGTCACTAATTAGATGACAAGAATTTAATTAGTGACGAGCATGAATGGATTAACGAGATTCCCACTGTCCCTATCTACTGTGTGTGAGTGTGTGTGTGTATGCAAAGGGATAGAGAAAAAAGTGAAACAAGGTATTACCCTGGTTTCTGATGTCCCATACCTTAACATAAAATATTACATGTACCAAAACATGAAGTATTTTCCTATGCCTAAATTTTTTATTTTTATTATTATTATCACACTGGCCGATTCCCACCAAGGCAGGGTGGCCCGAAAAAGAAAAACTTTCACCATCACTCACTCCATCACTGTCTTCCCAGAAGGGTGCTTTACACTACATTTTTTAAACTGCAACTTTAACCCCCCTCCTTCAGAGGCAGGCACTGTACTTCCCATCTCCAGGACAAGCCCGGGCCTGCCGGTTTCCCTGAACCCCTTCATAAATTTTTACTTTGCTCACACTCCAACAGAACGTCAAAAATTAAAAACCATTTGTCTCCTTTTCACTCCTATCAAACACGCCCCACGCATGCCTGCTGGAAGTCCAAGCCCCTCCACACAAAAACCTCCTTTACCCCCCTCTCTCCAACCTTTCCTAGGCCGACCCCTACCCCGCCTTCCTTCCACACAGACTGATACCTCTTGAAGTCATTCTGTTTCGCTCCATTCTCTCTACATGTCCGAACCACCTCAACAACCCTTCCCCCAGCCCTCTGGACAACAGTTTTGGTAATCCCGCACCTCCTCCTAACTTCCAAACTACGAATTCTCTGCATTATATTCACACCACACATGCCCTCAGACATGACATCTCCACGCCCCCAGCCTTCTCCTCGCTGCAACATTCATCACCCACGCTTCACACCCATATAAGAGCGTGGTAAAACTTTTACTCTCATACATTCCCCTCTTTGCCTCCAAGGACAAAGTTCTTTGTCTCCAAAAGACTCCTAAGTGCACCACTCACTCTTTTCCCCTCATCAATTTTATGATTCACCTCATCTTTCATAGACCCATCCGCTGACACGTCCACTCCCAAATATCTGAATACATTCACCTCCTCCATATCTCTCCCTCCAATCTGATATTTAATCTTTCATCACCTAATCTTTTTGGTTATCCTCATAACCTTACTCTTTCCTGTATTCACCTTTTTTTTCTTCTTTTGCACACCCTACCAAATTCATCAACCAATCTCTGCAACTTCTCTTCAGAATCTCCCCAAAGCACCCGTGTCATCAGCAAAGAGCAGCTGTGACAACTCCCACTTTGAGTGTGATTCTTTATCTTTTAACTCCCCGCCTCTTGCCAAGACCCTCGCATTTACTTCTCTTACAACCCCATCTATAAAATATTAAACAACCACGGTGACATCACACATCCTTTTCTAAGGCCTACTTTTACTGGAAATAATTTCCCTCTTTCCTACATACTCTAACTTGACCTCACTATCCTCGTAAAAACTCTTCACTGCTTTCAGTAACCTACCTCCTACACCAAACACTTGCAACATCTGCCACATTGCCCCCCTATTCCCCCCTGTCATACGCCTTTCCAAATCCATAAATGCACAAAGACCTCTTTTGCCTTATCTAAATACTGTTCACTTATATGTTTCACTGTAAAAAACCTGGTCCACACACCTTTCCTAAAGCCTCCTTGTTTTATCTGCTATCCTATTCTCCGTCTTACTCTTAATTCTTTCAATTTTAACTCTACCATACACTTTACCAGGTATACCAGCAGACTTATCCCCATATAATTTTTGCACTCTCTTTTATCCCCTTTGCCTTTATAAAAAAGGAACTATGCATGCTCTCTGCCAATCCCTAGGGACCTTACCCTCTTCCATACATTTAATTAAAAAATTGCACCAACCACCCAAAACTATATCCCCACCTGCTTTTAACATTTCTATCTTTATCCCATCAATCCCGGCTGCCTTACCCCCCTTTTCCCATTTTACCTACTGCCTTACGAACTTCCCCCACACTCCACAACTGGCTCTTCCTCACTCCTACAAGATGTTATTCCTCCTTGTCCTATACACGAAATCACTGCTTCCCTATCTCATCTGGTGGAATCCGTGTCTTTAGAAATGAATAAACCCATGCACAGAAATGTTGTATTTCATTATGTGACATATTACCATACATCGCATAATGTAAAGTCATGGAGATGGAGAAGCTTGCAGTAGCTTTGAGTAGCAATTAGAGTTTTTAAAAAGAGAAAGAGACTTAAATTACATGAACAATAAGATATTATGAATTAAAAAATTGAAAAACTTTGAAAGGAAATCTAAGAACTGGAGAACAATGTAGGGAAATAAATGTTGGATAGGCAGGCAGTAAAACAAAGTGCCATTAAAACTGATCTTTGTATATGCAAAACAGATTAACAGTAATTATGTAAAACCGAACATTGTTTGATACTTGATTATCCAAATAATTTCTTATTTTGGTGAAAAATTGAGTATCAGTAACAAAGAAATATTTAATGACAAAATATCTTAATAGTTCTATAAATTTTTTCCTTTGTATTTTCACGGGAAATTTTTTTTCACATTTCTAGTACATGATTTTTTGGTGTTACAACAGCCATGAGAAGTGATGAAGAAGATATTAAAAAAATGTTCTGGAGTCTGAGTGTCAGTGGGCACAGAGAACAAACAAGGGGACGTCTGGGGGTGTTTGTTTGAGTTACATCATCACTTCAAACTCTTCATGGTATAATGTTGAGGCCAAGTGTAGCACCCAAGCTGAGGTAATAGCAAATATATTGTTATACACAAAATTAATTACAAAATATCCTTGAATGAGGACCCAACTGACTTTGTCTGATTTGTTTTCCATCCATCATGGTTTTTCCCTTGTTTCATAAAAGCCAATTACAAGCTTTTTTCTCACACTTTTGAAGATTGAGATGCTTGACAATTTTTGGGGAATCTTTACTGTGGAAACTTCTTGACAGCCAGTGGCTTCTTTAACCCAATACAGAGAAGAACACTGGAAGATAATGATTTGAGGTAATCAGTCCCTCAGCCTGGAGTTGATATTTTCCCAGTCCGTCAATCTTGAGAAAAGGAGAGCATGGGGCAGACTTACATACTGCGGGTCAGATGAGTTGAAAAATCTGTTAGTGTAAGTAAGTCATGACACAGTTTAGGCAAGTAATAAAAGAACTCTCGAACTGTGCACAAGTTTCTCATTCTTTAACTTATCATTTTGTAAATCATTTACATCACATATGTAAACCACATCAACATCATGGATCATGATACAGGGAATACCTCAACGCTTTACAAACCTATAGTCCATGACCCACTTACACAAAAGGATTTTCCACTGGTGACGCCGCCTACCCTTGCTTCTCCTCACTTATTGTTATAAATAAGCCACTTCTCCCACGCATATGTTATACCTTCTTAAAATAGATGGACTAAACTCATCACTCTGGGGTTTAGGGACTGATTATCTCAACTCCTCCAGACTCCGCCTTTACAATATACTCAGAGTTACCATAAATTATGTAAAATTATCATGGAAAGTGGCAGAAACTAGTAAAGAGATGCAGAACAAGTCTATTTTCAGAATTAAGGAAAGAGCTATGAGAAGCTGAAGAAAATGAGCCAAACGATATAGCAGAGAAACCATGGAAGATATTTAAAATACAGAAATTTGTTGTGTAAACAGATATTGTATTAGAGGCGAGAAACAGGTGCACGATGGACACTTGGAAGATAAAGGCAGAGATAAGTCGTATAATTGTCAAGAATTATGTCTTCACCTCAGTTGATCAGGAAGTGAATGACCTTGAGGAAGAGTCAGATGACGCAGCTCCATGTATAGTTTTAACAGTATGAAAAGGTAAGAGGAAGTGAATCTGGCAAGAGGCAAGTTAAGAGGAAGGACCAGGAGATGAAGCTCGAACATTACATCTATATTCTGTATACAGTTGATGTCAACACATACAACCATACAAACAGAGATTGTTCTGAACATTTATCTATTTAAACAACAAATGATCACTTTATAATCATTGATTAATATTCAGAATAGCCAGTAGACAAGGAATAATTACTTTTCAGTGGATATTTCCTGACCTAAAGGAACAAGTGAGCATGGTAGTAAACTATTAAACATAATATACATATGAACATAAGAAAGGAGGAACACTGCAGCAGGCATGTTTGCCCATACTATGCAGGTCCCTTACATATCCGTCCCACTAACAAAACATTTGTCCAACCCAATTTTCAATGCCACCCAAGAAAATAAGCTCGGATAAATCTATCCACTCATATGCAAGTCCCACTCAAATTCCAATCCCTCTCATTCATGTATTTATCCAACCTAAATTTGAAACTACCCCAAAGTCCTAGCCTCAATAACCCAACTAGGTAGGCTGTTCCATTCATCAACCTCATTATTTCCAAACCAATACTTCCTATATCCTTTCTAAATCTAAACTTGTCTAATTTGAATCCATTACTGCAGGTTCTGTCTTGGAGAGATATTCTCAAGACCTTATTAATATCCCCTTTATTAATACCCATCTTCCACTTGTACACTTCAATCATGTCTCCCCTCATTCTTCGTCTTGCAAGTGAATGCAATTTAAGGGGCTTCAATCTTTCTTCATACGGAAGATTTATAATGCAATGAATTAATTTGTCATTCATTGCTGAATGTTTTCTAACCTGTGGTGACCTGTACTTAACTCTGTGAAGAAGTGTCTTGTGTGCTATCTGTGCAATGAACCAAGATGCCCCCCATCGAACAACTTTACCAGCAGCTTAAGGAAGAATTGAGGGTAGCGAAGATGGAGATACTGCGATTGACGAGGAAAACAAGAGATTCGTAGCAGTCCTCCTGTTGTGAGTCCTCAGATCAAGAAGGGAAACTGGACAGTGGCTGGACAGCAGGAACGAAGCTGACGATCAAGAAGATGAATGGAAAGGTAGAAACGATGAAGAAGAAAGAGACTGCTGTGGAAACTGTTGTGGAAACATCTAATGCATTCTCTGTGCCACCCGACGAATTTAAGTTGACTACTGGAAACATCACGACAAACGACACCAAGGAAGGTAAGAATATTGTTGTTGTTGGGGATAGCCAGGTTAGGTACATGGATAGGGAGTTCTGCTTGAAGTGTCAGCATAGTTGCTGATCCCCTGTATATGTATAGCTATCTGAGTATCATAGTACCATCCATATGTTTTACATACATGACCCCTTTGCTAGGCCTAGTGACTAGTTTTGTATGATGTCACGTGATCCTGCATGAGTGTGTGTGACGCACGCATCAGCCTCAGTTCTCCGTTATCCAAGCAGGCGACAGAACAGCAGTTTGGCTCTCTCCCTTCATACTCTGCTAATATATGTGATACCTCCCAACAATTGTGTTTAACTCCAACCATCACATCTCCTACGAACCCCCACTACAAATGGTGGTAGCGGTGGGATGTAATTCTGATGATTACAGCGATTTCTGGAGATAAATTCTACTGAGCTGGTCGCCATCTTGTGCCATTTAAGGGGCCTCACGAGATGGGTGATGCTCAACATACCAAGCCAGCTACCCCAGTCGAGCGTCCCACCGCCCCCCTGTTTACTTTGCTTCCCGGGTTGACCCGGGTTTGCAAGGTAACCAAGCCCCAACCATCTGTGGGGGGGGAGCCCACCCCACTTACCCATTCCAGCCTTGCCTGCAACCACTTTCCACCCCTGCTGTGCTCACATTACAATTTCTCAGAGTCTTGGGGAAGGGTTTAAGTCAAGCCACCCAGCAACAACCCAGGTTATTAAACCAGTACAAGCAAGCCATGGGGGTCCCGTTTCCCATCGTTTTGTGCTTCCAGTTCGTGTTCTGAGTGCTTTACCTCCCTGTGGGTTGGGTTTTTTTGTGTTTTTTTTTAAGTTTAGCCCAGCTTAAATATTTTTGTTTAGTGGGGGTGCCCCAGAGTGGCTTACCCACTCATCCCTAGGCCCAGAACCGGCGGGTCTCAGCTGGTCCCTCAAGCACTCACCCACCTCCCCACCACCACTGTTCTTTTTTACCCTTTATCAGGGGGGTCTAGCACCATATTTTACACTACAAAAGGGGGACAAGAGACAAAGGGGTTTCCTTCGACCCTGACCCTTTAAAAAACCCCTCCTGTTGAGTTTTCCTCGATTTTAAAACACAAATTATCAGGGGTCAATATGTGGAGAGTAGTACGAGTACCGCACAGCCACGAGACTCCAAACTACCTTCCTCACCTCACCACTACCGCTCCCGTGATAATAAATATATTTTTTTAAGACATATGCGGGGTTGAGAAATTTTTCAGTGATTCCGATGACATTTTTTCAGTGACTCTTGATAAGTGTTTTATTATACCCGTTTACAATATTTTTTTTCCCTCTTTCTTCATGTTTTTTTCGTGCTTTATTTATGTCGTTTTGTTGTGTTCATTTTTTTTTATTACTTGAAGAATATTTTAAGTTTTTTCCCTTTTTATGGGGCAATATTAAGCAGTATAAACTGTGTTTACATTTCAAAAATTACTTGTGTTCACATATTGTATTCCTTGCCTAGTAATTTTTAATAAAGTAATTCGTAAACTTTTTATCTTTATTCTGCATCAAAAACTCATGTTGTTCTTTTATTTTTTTTTTTTTCCAGCTTGTGATTCTTCGGGGTTTTGTTTTCTTATTCCCCATTTTTTTCTGTGTTTGAAATTTTGTTTTAAATTCCCTTTCATTTACCAGTGTCTAATTTGTCTTTTTCCCCACAGACAAAATCCCTTTATTTTGTTTGAAGCAAGACGTTATTTTCCCCAATTTTTGTGACCCAAAGCTTCTGAAAGAAATTCCATAGTTTTACCCTATATTGGTGTTGTGTTCCTGCATCACGTGTTTGGTTAACCTTTTTTGTTTTGCATTTTGCTTTTATTTTTTTCTATTTCATTGAAAAATTTTCACTTTTATGAAATTTTTTGCCCCCCCTTTTAAAAGTAAATAAATTTTTTGTTGTCCAGTAAGTGTTTTTAAAGCTGCAATTAAGAGTAAAATTTTTAATTCTATTCATTTTTTTGGTTCGCCCTTTAATCCCGGCCCGGGTCTTTTCCCTTTTTGGGTTTGACCCGGCATTGGCCCCCGGGGTGGGGGAAGTGACATTTACGTTACTTGCACCTGTGTGGCAGGTCTTCACGGGAAGGGGGGGGGGCTCCCTCCCCGGCGCAAGGCCAATGACGTCCCAAACGTTAGTGTGCCTAACAGTGGTGGTGTCAGTGCAATGGAGCCCAAAAAGAAAGGCCCCGCAGCAATTCGGGGGGGGGCGGATGACGTGAAGGACTGGAAGTAAGGTTTCCAAGCCCCTGTCAGAAGTCACAAATGTGCGCCTCATCCTCTGGGGTCCTCCCTACGGGGGTCATGGGGAAGTGTCTGGGCGAAGGGGATCGACCCGGGCAGTCTAACAGGTAGTGCACCAAGGGCTGGGGACCATTCTAAAAGGGGCCAGGTTTTTATACCCGTTAACAATCCGGGGGGGTGGTGGGTACCCTAAGGTAGGGGGGTTGCCCCCCTCATTTCCCTGGACGTGTCCAATACTTTGGGGGGGGCACCCTGTGGGTCCCCGACATACCCAACGGGGGGGGGGCCTGTGACTCCCCGGGGGGTAGGGAAGGGGGCGCCTCGCCGCACCAGAGCCAACAGCGCAATCGGGGGCCCGAGATAGGGTGCAGCCTGTTGGGGGGTTATCCTACCCCCCATCTGCAGCATAGGGAAAGGGATAACATGGCCCTCGGGGTAGTTGATGGTAGCCCTGCGACCCTGGGGGTTGCAGGGTTTCACCCGGGGATGTGTTTTAAGTGTATGTTGTCCTTTGGCTCTCTGTGCAAAAAGTGCTTGGAACGCTCCCTTTGGGAATCAAGTGGATGAGGGGGGGATGTGATGGTCTGAAAGAGCAGCGCAGATTTGTTGATGGAAAAGAGTTTGGCCTGAGGATGGTGCAATGGTCTGGGAGGCGCCAACCGCGTCGATTGCTGGGAACATCCCACAGCTGGGGGGCCTGCCCTGGGCTCGGGAAACCCATCGTGTAATTGGTAACACCCGGGCCTTCCGCACCCAAAATGCTAGCCGAGGAAGGGTGGTGCGAAGTCCCGGGTGCAATCCCTCTTGCGTCTGGTAGGGTTTCCAGCCCCCGCAAACAGTTTTCTGGTGCCCAAGGGGGGGTGGCACCTGTTTTTTTCTGCCATCTGTCGCGCCCCCCGCCTGGAAAATGCGGGGCAAGACTTCTTTGTGTGGGGCATCTGACCGAACCACACCCATGGGCGGCCGGGTGCATTGGAATGACCTGTCCCGGGCGGCCCGTAAATCTCTTCAGTTTGTCACCCCCTGGGGTCAAGATACTTTGCAATCCTCCTGCAGCTACCATTGGTCCTGTCTTCAAGAGGCTGTAGCGCACCTCGGGATCAGACCACTGTTTGGCCCCCTAGGACCCCCAGCAGGGCCCGTACAGCTGTGTTCTGGTGCACAAGGATTTGAGTTTTGGGTCTGGCGTAACCAGAGAAAAGTGCCTCAAGTCAAGAGGGAACGTTTTTGCCTGGATGTAAAACCCAACCTCAGACCTCGGGGCGGGGTCCCAACCCTGGTTTTGGCCGGGGCACCAATGCCTGACCCTCTGCAGACCCCTCTCTTTAATGGGGCGCACAGTTTCGGGAAGGTGAGGTGCCTGCAATGTAGATCCCAAAGGGTACCTATAACTGTGAACCCATTCCGGGTCAATGCCCAGACCCGCGCCTCGACTGGGCACCTTGGTGCAAAGGGATCAGGGCTTTGGTTTTTTGCGAGATTTTTTGGCCCCCAAGTGAGGGGCAGGGGAACCCAGCAATCGAGGTCCTGCTGGCATGCGAAAAGCCGGCGCTTTCCTGGGACGAAAAGTCCGGTCATCGGCATAGCTGAGAGAGGTGCCCTGGAGAAAGGCAGGCACCCCAGCGGGTGCATCATACTTTGAACGGGGGGCTAAGCACCCCGCCCTGGGAGTCCCTTTGCCCGGGTTTTGAGAGAAGATGCATGCCCCTGGAAGCTCCCCGGGCCCCCCGTCCGGGAGATGGGGAACGAAGCCAGAAAGAGCCTCCCTTTTAAAATCCCCCTGGGGGCCCCAAGAGTGAGGGGAGGGCGGGTGCACTGGCTACTCAAAAGCTCTCTCGGGTAAAAGGAAAGACAAAAAATGGGGGCTTGGGGTCCGACCCAATGCCGGGTATGGTGTAAGTTTTCAAAAGTGCCCACCCCTTTGGTAAGCCATAGAGGTGTTTAGGGAGGCCAAGCTTCCCCCTCGGCGCTCCAACACCATCCTTTCAGACACCTTCGAGATGCAACGGTGGGAGAGGGGTTCACCTGCCGGATCCCCGGCTTAGGAATCGGTATATGTCAGCCCCCCTTCCATACGACGGGGTTCCCAGCTCGCCAGTCTGTTGATGACCCCGGGCAGCTAAATGCCAAATGCCAGCCCGAGTGATCTGCCATAGAGTACCATCATGCCCGGTGCAGTGTCTCATAAGGAGGAAGGTTGCCTGGGCCCCGGGTTTCGGTAATTTTTCACCGTACGCCCCTTAGCCGGGCTCGTTGGGATCCCCATCCCCCTCTAGGAAGGGGGTGGTTTGGGAGGTCCTGGGATCCTGAGGCAGTTGAGCCGGCCGCCGGGAGGTGAATAGGTCCACCAGACGCTCGCCTCCGGCGGGGGCTGGGTGCAACCGGCCACACGCGATGCTGCCCAGTGGGCCCAAACAACTGATCCAAATCTCAGATAAAGTGGGGATGCTGAAGGGCACACCACTCAACCCCTTTAGGCCTGCCGACCCCGTGTGAGACTTCATCATGCCCCACCACTTCCCTCGCAGATGCATGGACTCAACCTTGGATTACGCCTTGCATCTTGCGACAACGTTGATGCAGTGTTTGTTCCCTGATTCCCCACGTAAAAACCCCAGTCACGTTTAATGACCCTCCCCTGTAATGTTTGGATTGCGTCAGCTGCCATAGAAGCCACCTGCAAGCTTTTTAGCCCCCTCATCTGGGTCCTGGGAAAAGGGACTCCACCCACCAGCGCTCAATACCTCCTGGAAGCACTGCCATCGGCCCTTTTTTTTGTTTCCTCTGGGGTTGGTGTGGGGAGTGGGCACCCCGTACCATCAGCGTAGTGACCACGCAAAATGATCCCCGGTGAACGGGGGGGGGACCTCCATCTCGCGCTCGAGAGCAAAACCCCCTAGAGAGAGTGTGACATCCGGGCCACCATAGTGGGTTGGCTCACCATTATTGAGGAGGGCGATCTCAGGAAACCCCCTCCAGCACAGCCGCAAGGTGCCTCCAGCTGGGTTGGGAGGAGAGACAGAAGAAAAAATTGGGGGGGGCATTTACATCCCCCCACAAAAAAGACCCCCCCTGGGGCGAGTGCTGCCCCCTCTGAAAGCAAGGGTGTACCGAGAGCTTATGTAAATATTGTAAACCACGAGAGGTCCATCCCCCAGGTTAGGGGGAAGCCTAAATTCACGCCCTCCCCACAGTCGATTGGGGGGCAGTGGAATTTAAGAGGGAAATGGGCCTGACTAGATCGCCGGGCCCCCCAGTCCCTTCCAGGCGCGAAGGTAGGCAGAGAATCCCCGGGAAAAACGTGGTGCATTGACGTGACAAATCGGGAAGTGTCTCCCCAAAAAAGGAAGACATCAACCTCATCCCAACTGCGCTTCAACCTAAGTAATTTTCCCCGAGCCCACAAAAGTTCCACTGGAGGTCTTCAAGGGCCGAAGGGGGCTCATGATTCCACTCTGCCTGGGCTCGTCGTCCGTTGTTTGGGGACCCCGGGGCCTCCTCCCTCACAGACGGAAGGACTCCGGATGATGGCTTTAAGTTTCCCTTGAGTCCTTTTCCCTTTCCCTAAAGGGCAACGCCCAGCTCCATGACAGGAGCGCCTGCAGGGCCCCTGTCCCTGCGACGGCAGCAGGGGACAGAGGACGCTGAGATACCCCGTGTTTCTTTAGCGATCCGGGGAAAAGGGTTCGCCATTACCTCGCGGCATTGGCTGGGCATCCGTCGAGTCGGGGCGGGGCACTGGGGGATGTCTGGATGGCTGTCGACACTGCAGCAGCAAAGCTGGGTGCACCCTGGGGGCCGGATGATGGCCTGGACTTTCCCGTTCCCCTGGGGGGGAACCTCTGCCCGACTCTGGCCGCTCACATAGGGGCCCGCCCCTTGGGGAAAAGGCCCTGCTGGCAAGGCAAAGGGAAAGTTGGTGCCCCGCTGGAACCTGCTGGGCGTTGCCCGGGCCCGTGGGTTTTTTCCCAATATTCTGTCTTTTTGGCCCCTTTCCATCTGACCCCGCAGTTGACCACGCTGCGCAAACCGTGTCTGCCCCCTGATGCCACGCTGGGAGCCCAGTGCGGGGAAATCGCTGGGATTGCCCTCCTCGGGATCCGGGGAAACCCTATTGGGGCCCCTGCTGATGTTTTCTGGGGAGTTCCCAAGGGTGGGGGGTGCGGGGCTGTGGGTCGTTCCGAGACCACCTGTGCCAGGCTGCACCATCCAGGACAGCCCGGCTCCAGGGGATGGGGCCTCTTTGACAGTTGGACACTTGGGGTTGCCGAAGGGCTTCGAGGGGGGGGGTTGCAACAGTCCTTCGAGTCGTGTGCCTTGCGCACACACACATTCTTTTCTGCTGGAGGTGCTGCAAAATGATTGAACCCCCGGCAGTTGAAGCATTTTTCTGGGCCTGACAGGGAGGTCGGGAATGGACCTTTGTGGTGGATCAGCACCCCGGGATGGGGACCTTTTTCACCTTGCAGTGATCCTCCGCCTTACAAATTGGGCACTTTCCAAAAAGGGGTCCCCGTGGGGGGGGCACAGGGGCGTGTAAAAACACCCCCTTGTACACCTTCTCCGAACAAACTTCCCCCATGCGGGAGGGTCACAACCGCCCTTCAAAATCCTCGTAAAGTCTTATCCCGAGGAATGCCAAACCTCGTTCCTGAATGAACTCACATGGAATTGAGGTGGGGGGAACCTTCCAGATCCTTTCAAACCCCTATTGGGAACCTTTAAATTTTTTGAAGGCCCTGGGGTTTCTGTGCCCGGTGAGCGGGGAATCCCTTCAATGGAGTCAGCCCGTCCCCGCCCCTGTGGAGGCCCAAAGCAACTGGTGTAGGGACCTGGGGTGGCTCCACCTTGCCACTTGAGGAGCTACTCCCCTGGCTTCCTTCCACGAACCCCTATGGCCCCTCTGGGGGGGCAATCTTTTTGGGTAGGGGCTGCCCACGGGGCCCCAGTGGGATAGTAGGAAGTAGTCTCCCCGGCATCCTTGGCCTTCTTGGGGGGGGCTCCCACCGCCCCACGTCGCCCTCCAACCGCCCCGCATTCCAAGGAACTTTAGGCTGCTCTCCTGGGTTTTGGCATGGTGACTGTAGGGTGGGGGCAAGCCACAGCAGACTGCTGCCGTGACCTACATTCGCCCACACTGGTGCAGAGCTGTGGGGCCCGAGCCCCAGTCGGGCCCGAGCCCCCCTCTCGTGGCTCACGCTCTGAAGCACTGACACAGCCAAGGGTCACCGGAATGACGTAACTGTCGTAAAAATAACACAGATTTGCGAAAACAACACACACGTTTTCCCCCAAACTTTGCCCTCGATAAACTTTTTGATTGAAATTCCTGACTTCCTGTAACCCCTAGATTTGGGTTTTGGGGATAAAATGTTCAACAGTTATTCCTTGATAATTTTTTTTCTGTTTTTTTTAAAATTTCTTTTTTTTGTGTGTGATTTTTTTTTTTTATTGTAATATTTAAACCCTTTGCAATGATTCTTGTATAAATATTTTGCTGCCTTAATTTTTTTTTTTCAAAATTTTTTATGCAGTGTTGTGTTTGCAGTACTTTTTATTAGAAAATTTTGCAATTTGCCACATTTTATTCATTGCAATATTCTGGATTTCAGTTTTAATCCCCGTTCTGTGCATAATATTTTTTTTTTTGTGGGTCATTTTTTTTTTTTTTTTAGATAAAAAACTTTTCCCCAATTTTTTTTAAATTTTGACAGATTGATTTTATCCCTTTTGTCATTTTTTTTTGATTTATTAATTTTTTTTTGAATTTCTTTTTTGAATTGAAGTAAAGACAACTCACTGTCCATTAATTCAATTTGAAGTAAATTTGAGCAAATTAAATTTTTGTAAAGTACAATTTCTCTTGATTTTCAAAGTGTTGCTTATCCGGTTGAGTAATTATTTTATTTTCATGTGAGTTTTCCTTACAGTGTGAATTGTCAATTTTTCTTTACTTATGCAGAATAGTTAAGTATATTCTTCCCATTTAAGTCTACTGTTTTGTGTGTTCCCCAGCTATAATTTTTTTTTTGTTTCTTTAAACTCTTGTTTCACATTTTGCAAGCATGTCTCAAGTCTTCTAAAGCGATGCCTCAGCACATTCTGCTAGTCCAAGCAATAATGCGTCAGTCCAAAATTCGAGTAATTCCTTATCAAATGATAGACACACTCAGACTTCGAGCCTTCGCAATTTTAGTCGTGACCTTTATGATGCCCATGCCGTTGTTCCATGGGAATCCAGACAAACCCGGAAGCATGGTTTACCGCTGTTCGTGCTAGAGCAAATGCCTCAGTAGATGGCCTCCCGTCTGAGAGTTGTATAATTAGTATCGGAAAGGAAAGTTTGGCTCGTTCACCAGCCGCCTCGAATGTCTTTAACTTAATCCGGATGACGGACTTTCAGGGTCTCACCAAATGGGCAGATTATGAGCAGTTAATATGTAACTATCTTGACCCAGTGAGAGTGACTGATCCTTTCGTTGTCCATAAGGAATTAGTGTGCACAGCACCGAGGCCAGAGGAATCCTTAGATGAGTTTCCTCTTCGTTTAAATAACCTCATGACCTCATTCGTTAAGGCCGGTCAAAGCACCAAGTACTTTGCAGACGATGATAAACGAGCTCTTGAAGGGTTTGCCAAATTAGCAGCATTTGGCGTTATTAAACAGTTAATGCCACCAACTACAATGTATGTGTATAATTCAAATCCTCTAACTGCCGCAATGGGACTGCTTGCAGCCCTCATCCATGTACGTGACTTGTGTCCCTAATGAAGGCCTACATCAGCTGCTTTGACTAATCCTGTACCTCTTGTTTGTGCTACAACCAAAACTCCCAATTGAAATCATCGCGACCGTCATCCAAACTAGTGTCAAGAGTTCATTTCCCTACATCGTATAGTACAGTAGTACCCGCTATAAAACCCTGGTTACCCTGGCCTTCGCCTTTTTTGTCATATATGGGCCCAAAATTGTCCTGTAGCTCTCTGA
>NW_026500052.1:0-19010 GCF_026875155.1 Cherax quadricarinatus | reverse complement strand
GATGGGACAAAAGAGGAAGAAGGGGAAGTAGTGGAAAAGTAATGCTGGTAGTAGAAGTTTGTAGTGGTAGTGTATATACCTCAGACATTGTTGGGCAACCAGCCAAACCATACCCCACACAAATGAAATCCCATGGTTAGCTTTTAAATAGGGATCTTGCACCAACTAAAGAAAAACAAAAATTGAGAATTGTCAAAGCTATTTATGGGAGGTGCATCATTAAAAATGTTATGTATCAATTGAAGCATGCTAATAGGAAGCCTATAAAAATTTTGTAGTCTGGCTGAAATATTTTTAATTTCTATTATATTCAGGGAGAAATGTTAGTCATAAGGAAGAGGAGGATAACTTCCTTTCCTTGAATCAAGAGCCATTCACTACTGTCATTGCATCTTTCCCCTTGAAGGTTCATAAAGTCTGTGCCCTCTCTCCTTCTACAGTATGTACAGCTTTAAATTACCCTATATATAATATTGGTGCTCTTTGTTTATGCTGTAAGCTGCATTCCAGACTCATGGCAGCCATATGAAGCTCAGATCATACGTAATAAATTCCACATAACATTCTTCAGTACAGTATAAATATCTTGAACTGTATGTACATCCTCATCCACAGCTTCCTGGTATCACTATCATTAATATCCACTAAATGTATAGTATATTGCATATACAGTATTACTGATAGAAATAGGACATTGTGTAATACTGTACTGAATTCTTATAAAGGCCTTCTAAACTGTGGTATGCCTGTGCTTTAGTTGCTTTGGTAAAAAATTTAAATTGGACTCTAAAAAAATCATCCTTCTTTTTCAGACAAGGCCTTTTATGTTTTCTCAGATGCTATGTATCACCTACCTGAAGAAAAGCAAGATTGAAACCACTGTTTATTTATGAAGGATTTCTGATGCAAGTTTCTTCTACAGTAACTGCCCCTGTGAAAGCACCATTATGTAGTGTGAATTTTGTAAATGTGGTTGAGAGAGTCCATCCAAAATTGAATAGCACATGCTGGAAGACCTTTCCACTTGCTATTAAATTTTTTGGAGTCGCCTTTTCCATAACTTTTACAAAAAAAAAAAAAAAAAAACTATATAAGGAGTTTTAAAAAGAAGTGACTATGTTCATTACACCTTGGGGTATCAGTGCCTTTGTAGATTTTTATATTCTTTGGAAAATCTCCAGAGTTTTTATATATATATTTTTCAACGAGCTGGCCATATCCCACCGAGGCAGGGTGACCTAAAAAGAAAAAAAAGTTTCTCTTATATATATAAAAATACATACATCATTCTTTTATATGTGGTTACTGTACAGTGATTGTGTATATGCAAAATACGGGTGGTTGTTTTGTCCATACTCTCTCTTGCCTATATACTATGGTTGCTCTAGCCTTGTCATAATAGGGTGTGTGATTATTATTATTATATTCAAAAAGAAGCGCTAAACCACAAGGGCCATACGTGCTGCAGGGTGTGTGATGCTATCCAGGAGATATTTTGGATATTTATGTGTATTGCTGTGGTAAATGTACACTGTATAAAATAGGAATTATCAGAATCAATAAGAAATATGATATGTATTTTACACTGTAGCATGAGTTATTGAAAATTACATTTTTTGGAGTAATATTGAATTACATTGTAAAAGGATATTGAATGTTGTAGTTATGAATCTGATTTTTTTTAAGGATACGAGAGGCTGATGAAGTATAATCTATTCAAGCAAAGACTGAGACAGTAATAACAAAGATCACTTTTGTGAAATGACTTTTTCCAAAAATCATGCTTATTTTTATTTAATACAGTGGAACTTGACTTAAGAGGGTCCCAACGTAACAAGTTTTTTTGAGATACGAGCCATTGACCAGTCGAATTTTTGCTCCGAGTTACGAGCCAGCTCCCCCTACTTCCCCCTCAACACACAACCTGCACACTTGCTGGTTAATCTATGATTTCATGCTTTAATTTCATGGAAATTATCCTCATTTTTCTTCTCAGCACTGTCCTTAACACTTATTTTCTTAGGACCCATGCTTAGAAAAACGAAATTTGGCCAAATGACTGTAAAAAATGTAAGCAAAGCATGAGAGAAATACTCGTGCACTGAGTCAGTGGCGTCTGAAGCTTTTGTTGTTATTATATTACACATGTATTATTACAGTGGACCTCCGACTTACAGTATTAATCCGTTCCAGAGAGCACATTGTAAAACAAAATTATAAGTCAAATTAATTTTCCCCATAAGAAATAATGGAAATCAAATTAATCCGTTCAAGACACCCAAAAGTATGAAAAAAAAAAATATTTTTACCACATGAAATATACATTTTCCTACACACAAACAGAAGGATACATGCACAATATATATTGTGTAATGAAGAATAAATGACACTTACTTTTATTGAAGATGTGGTGATCAGTGATGGGAGGGGAGATGGTGTATTATTTTTTGGAAGGGGAATCCCCTCCATAAGGACCATGGTGGCTTATTTAGTAGTTAAAAGTACTAAAAACACTGGATAATACAAAATGTTCCGAATGTATGTGTGGAAGCGACCGCACTGGCTTATAAACATTGGCACACTAACTGAAGCAAGGCAAGCTGAGGCACGCTCAGGCCAGATGGACGCATACGGGATGAATGATGTAAGTCGAGTTTTTCAATGTATGTTGGTGTCAAATTTTTACACATGACAAGCATTTTAAGTCGGGGATCCACTGTATTATTAATGTAATAATAATAATGAGCGAGCTTCAGTTCCCTAAATTAATGATAATAATACATATGTAATGCGTAATAATTCAGAATGCTGCCACTAGTTGGCGCAGTCGATGGCAAAACATCCTGTAAGGAGTCCACATGTTTTACATCGCCATGGGAGCAGTTCTCTTGTGCTTGCTTGCATTTTTTTTTTTTTTTTTTTAGTCATTTGGCCAATTTCTTTTTTCTAACCATGGGTCCTAAGACAGTAACACAAGGACAGTATTACGATTCATTATGTTTTATATAATATTCTTATTTATAAATACATATTGTTTCAGTGTTTTATAATAAAAGCATAGGAAGATACTATAGTCAGAGTGGAAGAATAAATGGCAGACGTTGGCGCCGCTTCTGCCGCCATCATCACTCATCATATATGCTTATTTTATTCATTCTAGAGTATATATCATGTTTCTCGTTAATCATATTGTTTAATATGTCGTATTACATGAATTGTAATAGATAAATAAGCCATAGAGTTGATATTGTTATAATAAAAAAGAAGCACTAAACCACAAGGGCTATACAGCGCTGCATGGAGTTGATATTAGCATTACATTAAAATATTTGTCCTGCCGCTGGGACGGATTAATGGCATTTCAATTAATTTAAATGAGAAAAATTGATTTGATATACAGGTAAATTGAGTTACGAGCTAGGTCACGGAATGGATTAAACTCACAAGTCAAGGTTCCACTGTATATAAAGATGGGGTCCACTCTTAGTGGTCCCCAACCAAAAAACCAAAACTATAAACATATTCAAAGGAAATATAAGGCTACTTTTGTGGGTGAATAAATAAAAGAGTAGAATTGTATCTTTGGTAGCTTTTTCTAATTATGAAAGGAATAATAATTATTGAACATGCCAAGGGATTTTTTATTCTAAAGAGGAATAAAAATTTGCTTTTATTAGCAATAAAATATTATGGGAATTGTACAAATTGGTGATTTCTGTTGGAAAAATACTTTTTTGTAAAACAGTAACTTTGCAAGACACACGCATTATTGTTGTTTATATCAGAAAAAAAAATATCAAATGAAACTACAGGTCTCCCTCAACATTCACGAGGGTTAGGGATCAATAGCCTCGCGAATGTTGAAAAACCGTGAATGTTTGGTGCCCCAATATATTGTAGGGAAATATAATACAATACTGCTTCCTTAACTTGTTGAGCCATGAACAATCATAAAATACATGAAAACGTCGTAAATTGTACTAAATACATACGTTATGCCTTAACAACAAGTATGTTATTAAATACCACTGCCTCCACCACTGCAAGTCCCTACTACCCCCCCAAAACTGGCAGCCAGCCCCCCCACCACTGTGTGGCGAGTGTTTTGTTTGTTCATTATTTGCTATTAAACTACAGTATAAATAATGTCAACCCATTTATGACTGCACATTGGAATGGCTATTCGGACAGTATTGAAAGGTGACATCATGTGTTTACTTTTGAACACAGCAAAGAATAAAACATTGTGCTACTGCTAATAATAAAAATAAATAATAATAAAATAATAATATAAAAATAACAATAATAATACTAAATAAAAATAATAATGATAATAATATAAAAAAAAATAATAATGATAATAATAATAATAATAAAAAATACGATAGAATTGAAGAAGGAAATTGTACAAAAATACAGAGCTGAAGCAGTGTGGAGGAAGTGGTTGACGCAGCGTCAGGGTGGCTTGTTTATGCTGGAGTGAGTATTAGTCTCTGTGCTCTTCCAAACATTTCACTGTGGTAGAGGCAGTGATAGAGGCAGGGGGTGAGGCAGTGGTATTTACTAACATATAGTTAAAAATAATAATAAACATGTTAATATTAATAACATTTATAATAATAATAATAAATTTTATTCATAATGTACTATTATATATTTATAACATATGTTATAATATCACTGCCTCTACCACTGTCTCATCCACTGCCTTACCACTGCTCACCCCTGCCTCAACTGCTGCCTCACCCACTGCCTCTATAACTGGCCTCTACCACTGCCTCAACACTCCAGTCACACAATCTACAAGCACCAAATACAATGAATTATTGTGAAGTGTTTGGAAGAGCACGGAAACTAATACTCACTCCAGCATAAACAAAGCCACACTGACGATGCGTCAACCACTTCCTCCACCACTGCTTCACCCTCGATTTTTGTACAATTTCCTTCTTCAATTCTATCGTATTTATTTTTATTATTATTATTATATTATTATTAATTATTAAATTTTTATTAGAAAGTAGCAGAAATGTTTGATTCTTGCTGTGTTAAAGAGTAAACACACTTTCACCTTCCAATACCTGTCCAAATAGCCATTCTAATATGCAGTCATGGATGGGTTGACATTATTTATACTGTAGTTTAATAGCAAATAATGAACAAACAAAACACTCACCACACAGGGTCGAGGGCTGGCTGCCAGTTTGCAGGGTGGGAGGGAGGGTGTAAGGACTCGTGGGGGGTAAACTTGAATATGATTTGGCAGTTGGGAATTCGCGAATGTGTGAGGCCCGCAAAATTTTGAAAACGCGAATGTTGAGGAGAACCTGTAATTTCTTTTAAATGTATTTTTCGTCAAAAAAACCGAGAAACAGTATCTAAGCTGCCTTGGTGTCATTTTGAAAGTGCCTTTTGCTTGAGATTTTACTGTTTAGTTATTATTTATTCTTTTATATTTAATACACTACTTGGCTAATAATAATAGCAAATAAGGACACTCCAGACTAAATGGGGGTGTGGTAGTCTTTCAGGAGAATTGAGAAAATTTCTCCTGACACAGGTCTTAAGCTCTATGGAGTTTTTGGTTACTTGCCCAAAGACCTTCCACTAGCTTACTGATCCTCTTAAAAAGCAAATGCAGTATCACATCATAAAATTTTTATACAGTATTTAAGTTTCTCCCCATCACTTAACCCGTAAACGGTCCAAATGTATATATATACGTTTTTTCAACATTTGAAAGTATGTAAAAAAAGTAGATCTTTTTGTTTTTTTACATTTGAAAATGTGTAAAAAAAAAATTTAAATCTACTTTTGTAGCACTAAAACATGTGAACGTAGATCTGGTTGGACCGTTTATGGGTTAAAAAAAAGAGTAAAACATCACATGAGGGAGGGTAACTGCATAGCGCCACTCATGTAACAGTGACACGGAGACTACATGACAACTCTGCTTTTTGAAAGGAAAAAATTTACACTTTGGTACAGATGTGGAATTAAAAAAACAGCTCAACTTGCTGCACTCTGCACGAACCCTGGCTAGTTTTAGGACTGGCTTATCAGGGGTTGAGCCTGTGTGGGCAAGTTCTTTACAATGTATCCTATTTAAGTTGTTAAAATCAATATTTATCCAAATTTTAAATTTCTAGTTATTTTCAGTACAAGTATTTGACCCTAATATACATCCCAAAACCCATAAAGGACCCTAGTTGACTGTATTCAAGCAGGCACCCTGGGTATCAAATGCTAGTGAAAAACAAAAACAGTAAAGTATTTTCTGTGCATCATGCACCTTGCTCTTACGTGCTGTATTAGAGGTTTCTAGTTAGTAACATTGTTTTTATACTTGAAAACAAAGACAAGCTATTAAAAATAAAGTAAGGTTTACTTTTGGAGTTTACAAGGTAATTATTTGAATTCAAAAGAAAAATTTAAAATTATAGTCAGTACAATTTTTTAACATGCTGGCCATTCCCCACTGAGGGGGGGTGATGCAAAACAAGAAAAAATTGTTTTCACCATCATTCATTCAATCACACTTGCCAGATGAACCTCCAGACTGCAATATCCCCACTCCCTTCCCGAGTTCAGGCACTGAAACTACTTTCCACCTCCAGGACTCGAGTCCAGCTAATCAGTTTCCCCCTAAAATCCCTTCATAAAGGGTTACCTTGCTCACACTCCAGTATTAGAGGTAATAAACATAAGACAAGCCATGGAAATGTTTTTTCGAAGGCAAATAATTTTGCACAGGGTTCTTTTAAGTTTTCTCTGGAATTTTAGGGTCTTGTAATAAGCCTTTAGCATCCTTTTGGCAGATAATTCCAGACTTTGGGCACTTTTATTTCTACACAATCCATTCAGACAAATCAAAGTAGTGTCATGCCTATGGGTTCTGTTATAGCTCTTGAGGAAGAGGGAGGTCTGCTTTTTAAAATTTTTTGTTCAGAGTCATGAACATACAGAGGAGAGTAGCTTGTGTGTATGATACATACGCCAGTAGGCAGATATTTGAATTAGAACATTGTATGTTGCTAAACCTAGATATATGGCTCTGATGGCTGCCTCTTATTGCAGGATTGGTTTCAGGTTGGTTAACTGGTATCAGGCCTCAGACATGGATACTGAATGTTTGTGAAAAAAAAATTTGTGCAAAGTACAGTATGTACCGTATGAGGGGAGCACTGTAGCGTGGGGTACAGAGTATTATGATTATGATAATGGGGAAGTGTGAAACCCACATGGGTCATACAGAGCCTTACCAATGGAAAGTTAGCTCCAATTCCTGCAATCAATAATCCTTCACCTTTTTACCCAAAATCTTGAAAAAATCCCCGTTACCTATAGTAACTGTTAATTGTGAGAGCATTTTCAAAATGTAGAAGTATCTAGTATTATTATTATTAATAATCAAAAAGAAGCGCTAAGCCCAAGGGCTATACAGCAAAGTATCTAGTACCTCTATCCCATGTGAAAATTCTTTGATGCCTCAACTGTGCTGCAAGCATTCTGTTTGCTTAACTTGAAAGTTAGCTAAAGAGACTAATAAATATAGCTGCTAGAATCACATTCTAATGTATGAAAAGCTTAGTGATTTAAAGCCTCTATTAAAATAAAACTTAATCATTTATTTTATAACATTTTTCTTAAACCATAAAACCCGTGTCAAGTGATTACCTGCTAAATACAGTTTATTTATTTTTCCTAATACGAAACCCCCTCTTTAGTTTTATCCACATCCGTCTCCACTCTTCACCTTATTCTATAACACTTATTTTCTCTGAAATTGGATTTTTATCCAGAATTGTTGGTTGACATTGCTGAGATGCCAGAGGTCTTTCATCAAATTGTTAATACTCTGAATACAAAATTTAAATTTAAAAAATATTCCAAACTTACTGTGATTGAATAGTTTTTTTTTTTTTTTTTTTTTTTTACACACTATCACCACCAGAAATATTAAATCGGTACCTGGATAATGGGTGGTAATGTGGTTTGATCTAAGGAAAAGGATAGTGCCAGTTCTTTGAATCTAGAGCCCTTCACCAATATTGAGGCACCCCCCTCTGAAGGGTATTTTTGCAGAGGATAATTATCGTCAAAACTAAGCGTTAAACCTACAAGGGTCATGCAGCGCTGCTGCAGAGGATGAAAGAGCAATACTAGAAGTTTAGCTTTTATCCTGGCGTCATGACTTGTTTCCGAGTTATTTCTCGAGCTCTGACCATTCCAATTATTTGCCCATAACCAATGCAAAACTTTTCACATGCGTGTCCTCAAAGAAATATGATGTTCAGTTTGGTAAAGATTAAAATTATATTTTAGATATTACACCTCTTCAAGGGGGGCTCCTTGGCGTGGTGAAGAGGCTCTTGGTCTGAGGAATTAGACCTGTCGGTCTTCTTCCTCAGACCGAACCTAATTACCCCCCAATCTCCCCTCCCCTATCCCATCCTCCCCTTTTTCCTTTTCCTCCTCCCTCCCCACCCGTTCCCCTTTTTCCCTTCCTCTTTTTGGCCTTTGGGATTTCCCCCCACAGGTGCGCTAGTTTTTCCCAGGTAGGGGAAGGATAACCGGGGTCCATCCCATTCCGTTGAGGGTTTTTGGCGGTGGCGTAGTTTTGCCGTGGAATCTGGATCGCCTGGGGATGTCCCGATCCCTCTCCAGTAAACCCAGTAGCTTTGGGTGTTTTTTCGGGCGACGGGTGTATCTCTGGAAGCCACCTTTCGGATTCCGGGGGTGGTGGCCGAAGGAGGTATGCTTTGTGGCGGATATCCGGCCGCCCTCCTCTTTTTTCCACCGAGGTAGCTCGGCAGATGTGAGGTTGCAAACCTGGATTGTTAGTTTACTAGCAAATGGGTAGGGTATGGCACGGGGTTTCCCTGCTGCATCTGCGCTACTTGGGGTGCTGAGGCCCTCTTGGGTGCGGAGGGAGATTTCGGGCCCCTTCATTCCCCTGGGAATAACCCCCCCCGGGTTTCCCCCCTTTTTTTTTTTCTTTTTTTTTTTTTTTATTTTTTTTTTTTTTTAAAAAACAAAAAGAAAGAAGAAACCCTAACCATGGCAGCCTAGTCCATAAACCCTACCCCCCCCCGGCCCCTTCTTGATCCCCCGCACCCCCTTTGACCCCGCCTCGTCTTTGGCCACTCTTCAAAAACCCCTGTCCCTCTGTCCCTATTCCCGGTGCTGTTTCCTCACCCGCTTCAGGTACGAGGCCTCGAGACTCCTTCATTTATCGGACCTTCGCTCCCCTCTGCTATGCTTCCGCCTCTCCCTCTACGGTGGGGAAAAAATTTTCAAATCGCCGCCCCATTCCCATGGGCCCAACTCGGGCCCCACCCCAAAAACGCCAACGACAATTCCTGTGATGATATTTTCCCACCTTCTCTTTTTTTTCCCAGAAACATCGACACGTCCTTCACTCCCTTTCCCCCTTCAGTTTCAGACTGAAAATGGAAAAATTTTCTTAAATTTTACGCCCGGGCTTCCTTATCCATCTTTCGCCCACAGTTTTGGGCAAGGCTCCCCTACGCCTTTTTTGGTAAAGATATTTTTTTCATGCTCTTAAAGGGGTACGCGCATCTTTTACCGTACAAAAAGCTCCCAGGCTCAGAGCTTTTGTCTTTCCCATATCGATCGGGTTCCTGTCACTCTTGAAAAACACTTTCCCTCAATTCTTGTAGGGGTACCGTCATTCTGCCCCCAACCATAGTTCAAAAAAATTTTTCCAGACGTGTGGCACTGATTTTCTTAAACAGCGGAACCTAAGCCTCTTAAAGGGGGGTTTCCGGGCGGGTAAAGGGGGCTCTTGGTCTGGGGAAATTACCCCTGTCCGGTCTTCTTCCTCAGACCGAACCTAATTCCCCCCCATTTCCCCCCTCCCCTAACCCCATCCTCCCCATCCCCCCCCTTTTTCCATTCCCCCTCCTCCTCCTCACCCCTCCCTTTTGCCTTCCTCTTTTTAGCCTTCGTGATTTCTCCCACGGGCGTGCTTTTTCCTAGGTGGGGGAAAGGACACCGGGTCGACCCCTTTCCCGTTGAGGTTTCTTGGCAGGGCGTATTTTGCCGTGGAATTTGGATTGCCTAGGGATGTCCCGATCCCTCTCCGGGTATCCCGGAGTATTTTGGGGGTTGTTTTTTGGGGCGAGGGTGTATCTCTGGAAGCCCCCTTCGGATCCGGGGTGGGGCGAAGGAGGTATGCTTGTGGCGGATATCCCCCCCCCTTTTTTTGTCCCCCGAGGTACTCGGCAGATGGAGGTTGCTACCCCGGGTTTGCTGGTTTACTGGCATGAAGGGTAGGGTATGGAAAAGGGTTTCCATGCTGATCTGCGCTACTGGGTGTCGAGTCCTCTTGGGCCGGAGGGAGATTTCCGGCCCTTTCATTTCCTCCTAAAACTATTCCTCCCCGCTCCCCCCCTTTTTTTATTCTTTTTTTTTTTTTTTTTTCTTTTCTTCTTTCTTTTTTTTTTTTTAAAAACAAAAAGCAAAGGGGAAACCCAAAACCATGGCAGCCCTATTCCATGAAAACTCCCCCCCGGGCCCCCTTCTTGATACCGCACCCCTTTCGACCCTGCCTTGTGTTTGACCCCCTTTTTCGGGACACCCTGATCCCCCTGTACCTTTTTTCTGGTGTTTTCCCACCCGCTTCAGACCGGGGGCTTCGACTGACCCCTTCGTTTTTGTCTGAACTCCGTCTCCTTTGACTTGCTTCCGGCTTCTCCCTTACGGTACGGCAATTTTCGAATGCCACCCATTTCTCCCCGGCCCAAACTCCGCCTACCCCCTAAACGCCAATCAACCCCTGATGATGCCCGTCGTTCCCTTCCCTTCTCTGGGGAAACGCCGACACGTCAAGCACTCCCTTCCACGTCAGTTTGGGACCACACAAGGACTAAATTCTTTACTTTAAGACCAACTTCTTCTTTGCCTACCTTTCGACCCTAGTATTCCCAAAAGCGCTCCTGTTCATTTTGGAGAGATATTTCATTTCCCCGCCTCAAGGCGGTACGCGCATCGTCACTGTCCAGAATGCCCCCAATCAGATTTTCTCTCCTTTCGAATATCGATATACTCCTTCATATTGAAAAAACACTTTTCTCAATTTTGATGGTACTGATTCGCCCCCTCCCATCCCCAACAAAATTTCCACCCAGTGGCAAAGACTTTTTTTTGAACACGGGAACTCCAGGATCCCCCAATCCTCAAAGTAACACTTAGCCCTTTCCCTGCCCGGGGGCGGGACTTTACCCTTCAAGTGGCCTTTAAAACTTTGACCCCCCGAGAACTCCCGTCCTCTGTTTTTCCCGGGGACATCGGTTACAAGTTCAAAAGGTGTACCTACCCGCAACAATGTAAAATTGCTGGCGTTTTGGTCACCCAGCGAAATATTGCGTCTATCCCGAATCCCCGCTGGGGGCCGACAACCATTCTAATACATCTTGAGCAACCTCCATCTTGCCTTAATTGAAATAAAGCTCACCCTTCGTACCCCGCCGTTGCCAGGTTACTTAAATGAACGGAAATCCGTTCCCTCAAAAGGCAGAATCCCCCTTATCTATGGCATTACTCATTCCGCCTCCAAGGGAGACACCCCTTTTTTTCTTATTCTCGTTTTAAACACCCCCCCACTTCTGGGGTCCCATCTTTCAGCCTCCTCTTTTTTACCCCCCCCATACCATTACGGCATCTAATCCTTTTGCTGTCCTTGGGCTTGACTTCCCGACTACAACCATCGTTCCCCACATTTCGCGCCTTCCTCACAAGCCCCATATCGCAAGCCCCTCGACAACCCCTAATACCAATCGCCCCTCTCCCTCAGACCCCAAAAAATCCACTTTCCCTCAAATCTTCTTTCCCCCTTTCCTTCCCTTCTTCCCCCCCACATTACCTTTCCAGTTCTGTACCAGTTTTTTTTCCCCTCTCCGGGCCCTCTATTACAAGTGGGGGAGATTCCCCTCCTCCTCTACTATCCCCTTCCCCCCCGTCCCCTCCCAAGTTTCTCCCTCTTCTGTCCCCTCCCAGGTTTTACCTCTTCTGCCCCCCCCCACACTTCACCCAGCCCCTTTACCTTTTCCCTCCCCCCATTTTGGGTACATCCATTACTGTCCCAATCTTATCACCCCCTTCCTATCCCAATTTGGGTTTCCCCATACCTTTAAATTTCAGAAACACTTGAAGCCTTTTAGAATATATTGCAGAGCTAAACCTTCAATGGACACTGTTTCACTTCCTGTTTTTCTCTTCCCTTCCTCCTCTTCAAAACCCCCTTTTTCCGCAAGCCCCGTTCCTTGCTACTTGAACACTTCCAATGCCACCACACGTTGATTTTTAAACCCCCTGTCCGGGGTCCCTTTTTCCTACAGATTCCTGATTTTTTCTTCATCCCCACATGGCCTATTTACAGTGGAAATCCCGGCCTCGGGGTAATCGGGGGAGCTTCAATTTTGCTTTCCAGGTTTTCCCCCTGTTGGTGCTTTTGCTTACAAAACCCAAAAATTACACTGGGCTGTTTTCCAACCATTCGGGCTATAATTTATTGTATTCTTGGCCCTTTTCTCGATGGACCTTTAATGAAAGTCCCCTTTTCTTCTACGAATGATATTCCGTATGTCAACTATTTGTCCAACCTCGCTGCTTTAACTGCAGCCCGTAACCACTTGAATAGGGGTTTACAATATTTTCTTTATTCTTTTCCCCTTTCTCAGCTTTTTTCTATCCCGGGACTTTGCCTTTCTTGTTTCATCCTTACCCCCACCCTTCTTTTACTTGGGATTTTAATGCCCCCCTTTTCCCTGGGGGGGGTCTCTTTGTACTCACGGGGCATTCATTTGGAGGCTTTTCTTGCCTCTCACCCCCCCATTTTTTTAAATAGGGTACTCCCCCCCTTTTTTATCCCGTACTCTTACTCTCCTTGCAATCGATCTATCAGTCTGCTCTTCCTCCACAGCCTAGACTTCACCTGGTTGTTCCCCAGACTTACTGACAGCGATCTTTTTTCCGATCTTTCTTACTTCCCTTCCTTTTCACCACCTTCCCGTAGCCCTCGCGGAATTTGATGGGGAAAGGGGGATTTTTACTCCACCTCACTGTTTTTAGGGGGTTTCCCTTCTTCACCCTCCATTGATGAGCTCCACACATCTTCTCGACATCAGTTTATACCGCAGTTTCTCTTTCTATCCCCAAACCCCTCAGGCAGGTTTTCCAAAGTGCGGCCCTTTGGGGGTTCTGCTTGTGCTCGTGCAGTCGTTTGAAAGGCTGCATGGGGGCAGGTACCGGTACAATAGAACCGCTGAGAGACTTTTTGATTTTAAGCAGAAGCTGCGATCGCTCGCCGTGTCATCCGTGAAGCTAAACGCACTTTTTGGCGAACTATGTTTCCAACCCCACCTCTGCTTCTTCTTTTTGGGGGATCTGGAAAAAAGTGAGGAAATTGGGGGAAATACTCCCTGACCCGGCCCTGTTCTAGGGCCTGGTGTTGATATAGCAAACCCTCTCGACGTTGCCTTGAACTTGGGACAATCTGGACCCTATTTCCGGGGGCTCCATCTATGCCCCCCGTTTTTTTCCCAAAGTCGCCAGGAGTTAGTACCCTTGGACTTTTCTTCCTTTGAGAAGAACATATAATGTGCCTTTTAAACTTCAAGAACTGGAGGCAACGCCCAGTTGCCCCACATCGGGAGCTGGCCCGATGACATTTATATTCTATGTTACAACATTTACATCGGGCAGCCCCGTAGTCCTCTTACACCCCTTTAATCTTATTTTGGGGACAAGGAGTTCTTCCCCAGTGGGAAAACGCCATTGTCTCCCTTTCCGCAAACCGGGGACTACAGGACTGATGCCCTCCCACTATGCCCCATCGCCCTTTCAAGTCATTTGCAAAGTATGGAACGCCTCGTAAAACGACGTTTAATGTGGGATTTAGAGCCACAACAGCTCTCCGCTAGTCAATATGGCTTTGTAAGGGGGCGTTTTTACCAAGACCCCTTACTACCTTGGTACGATGTTCGAATGCCTTTGCAAAAATCACTCATTATTTGCCAATTTTTTGACCTTAAAGGGATATGACACAACTTGGGGTTAATATTTTTTGGCCCCGGCCCCATTCCTTAGGCCCCCGAGGCATCTACCATCCTTTCCTTTAAAAATTTTTAACTGACAGACATTTCCCGGTTCGAGTCAAAATGTTCTTTCCCCCCCGGCTTCGCCAAGCTGAAGGTGTCCTCGGGGGTTTCTAACACAACACTTTTTTCTCCTTGCTTAAAGATTTGCCTCTGTTTCCACCCAATATTTGGGATCACTCATGTTGAAGACTTCGCTATTGCTTTGCAGGCGCTGACTTCACCTTATTGCAGTTTCTCTCCAGATGCGGTCGACCGGTTTTTCCCCTTTGGGGGCCCCCCCAAGGGTTTAAATTTTCAAGTACCAAATCGCCCAAAATTTTTTCACAGACGTCTGTTTATCCCGATCATCCTTTTTATCTCTATGGCTCCCGTATCCCCAACGTGTCGTCAGGTTTTTAGGCCTTCTCTTTTACCGTCGGTTAACCTGAAACCTCACATTACCTCTCTAAAGGGAACTTTTTTTCACAGCCGGGTAAAACCCCTAAAACCCTTGTCATCTTTCCTGGGAGCTGACGTCGAACCTGCTTTGCCTACATTTAGCCTCGTTTTATCGAAACCCGATTATGTGACCAAATTTTTTTCCCCGGCCTCTCCTGCTACTCCCTCGCCTTAACTCTATCCATCACCCAAGGGTTACGTTTTTGCCTTGTGCTTTCGATCTTCCCCCGTTGAACCTCTATACAGAACAAAGTTCCATCCTTGTCTGATCGCCCTGTGCCCATTGCCTTCTTACTATGTACGCTCTCACGATCTACCAAACCTTCCATTTTTTAGAATGGGCACCCATATTAGTGACATTCTTTTTTCGTTCGCCCCCCCTTTTCTCCGCCCTTTTCTCTTCGCCTACTTCACTCTTGTCTTCCCTTTATTCCACCCTTTTTATTTCTGTAGCACTCCTTTTTCCCACCCCCCGGGAATTCCAGCTGTTGGGTCGTTCTTCCCTCCCTTGCCGAAAGCTAACGCCTCGGTGGGTTCCCCTCTCTTTTTTTTGATCACTTCACTCTCATTCTCATGCCCCCGCTTGTACCAGATGGCTCAATCTTCAACGGGTCGGATTCGCAGCAGTGTTTCCGGACAGCGGTACGAGGGCATTTACTATCTTTAGCTACATTTTTTTTCTGCTGAACTGTATGCCATTCTTGAGCACTTTTTCGTATGCATCTATGCCTGTGCATCATTTGTAGTATTCGACTCCCTTAGTGCTCTACAGGGTAAACGAAAATTTATACATCTCATCCCCTGTTTTCCCCTATCCAACTTTGGGGGGACGCCGTATCCTTTCCCCAAAAATAAAGATATTGTTTTTTTTTGGTCCCTGGTCATGTCGACGTAAGGGGAATGAACAGCAGCACTGCTGCGCGGTAGCAGTATATGACCTACCAAATTTTCCCATCGAGGTGTTTCCATTTCTAGACTATTTTGTTGCAAAAAGCTACCCACCTTTGCACCCTTTGGCAACAACGTTGGCAAACTTGCTCGGTAAACAAACTCATTTATTAAACCCCCGGAAAAAGGTTACTGGGCCGTCTTCTTGTCATCTGCCGAGGGTTGGGAGACCACCTTTTCCCCCCTTTGCATTGGGCCCCACTCGCTTACTATGGGTTTCTCATGGAAGGGGCCCCCGTTCCTCCTTGGCAGTGCAAGTTCCATAACGATTAGCCCCATTCTGTTAGACTGCCCCCTCTATCAACGGCACGCAGAATTTACCTCCAAAGTCGTCTTCGTTTCCCCCTCTCTCTTTACCTTCCCTTTTTGCTGATGGGCCCCCTTAATTTCCCGACTTCCCCATTGACTTCTTGACAACGACTGATTTTACTCCACAAACCTGATGAACTTTTCCACCCCCTCAGCCCTTTCTGGTTCAGTCTCTTGCTGCCCCTTTTCCCTTTCAATCCACTGCCCCGCTTTATCCGTAACCTTTTTCATCCTCCCCTTTTGCCACCTGATTCCCTCGCTTCCTTCCTGCCCTGCAGCGCGTATATCCTTGTGGCTTAGGCGCTTCTTTTTTATTAAATAAAAATTAACCTAAGATCTCCCAATCCCAAAAAGGGAGACACTTTGTTCTTCCTGCCCCGCGGGGGAGACGAACCCTCAATGGGCTTTTAAACTTTTTGACAGCCGAAATTCCCATCCCCGTTTAATAGCAGGGGCAAAAGGGTTTCAAGTTCGAAATGATCCCACACCACAAAAGTGTAAAAAATTGCGGCGATTTGGCCATCCGCAAAATATTGCAGATCTATCCGAATGCCCAGTCTGTGTCCAGACCATTCTAATCGTCTGCAATCGATCTCCCCTTGCCTTTAAATGTCATGAGGCTCACCCTTCGACTCTCACCCTTGCAAGTCTATTTTAAAAAGCGGGAAATCCTTTTCTCAAAGAGACAGAAGGTCTCCCTTTCCATGGCAGTTTCTCATTCCGCCTCCAAGGAGACTCCCACTGTTTTTTTATTCCCTGTTTTCAAAAAGTCCCCCCACTTTGTATCCCCCTCTTCTAACACCCCCCTCTTGGTTACCCCCCCATATCACTCCCCGATCAATCCTTTTGCTGTCCCCGGCTCAGATTCCCCCCTTCAACGCCTCGGTTTACCGCTTCTTCGTGTTCTCTCTCACAAACCTCGTATCGACGAACCCGTACGACCCCCTCCCATCGTCCCCCCTTTCTTTTCAAAAACAAAAAAAGGTCCGTTTTTAAATCCATCTTCCACCCCTCTTTTACCCTCCCTGTCTCGTACTTTACCTTCCTCCCCTGTTCCCTCCCCCAAATTTTCTTCCTTTCGCCACCTCCCAGGTTCCTGCCCCTTCTGTCCCCTGCCACGTTTTTCCAGTTCCCTCCCCTTTCGCCCCCCCCCTACCTTTGGTCGTCCATTTCATTCCAATCTTTACTATCTCCCCCTACCATTTCCAAAATGTCTCCCCTACACTCCTTTAAATTCCGAAACACTTGAAGCAATCTCTAATATTTTGCAGAGACCCAAAACCCTCAATGGGCACTGATCCCCCCTTCCCCTCTTTCTCTCTCCTCGCTCCATCTGCGCAAATCCTTTTTTTCAAAGCGCACCGTTTCCTTTGCTGCTTGAAAAGTTTTCCACTTCCCCCCCATGTGGGCTTTTCAACCCTCTAGTCCTAGGAACCCTTACCTGCGGGTTTTAATATCTTTATCATGCCAATCATGGCCTATTCAGTGGAAATACCGCCTCAGGGGGGAATTTGGGTGAGCTTCAGATGTTACTCTCCCCCTTTTTCCCCTTTGGGGGTTTTTACAGGAAACCAAAATTACACTCTGCTGTTTTTTTCTCCCACTCAGGCTATAATTTATTGTATTCTTCAAACCTTTTTGATGGGGCCTTTTATGAAATGCCCTTTTTCTCGCCTGATATTCCCTACCATCAGCTATTTTTTCATACTTCGCGCAAATTTCCACAGCCCTATCCATTCATAGGTGGGATACCCCCCCGTTCTTTTTACCCCCTCCTTTCAGGGGATTTTCCCATTCCGGATATTGCCTTTCGTTTCGTCTTACCCCCACCGATTTGTTACTTTTGGGGATTTTTAAAGCCCCCTTTCCTCTGGGGGGGGGGGGGGGCTCCTGTGATTCCGGGAATCGTTAGGGCTTTTTTTTGCCACCCACCTCCTCCTGTTTTAAATACAGGTACTCACACCCATTTTGATCCTCGGACTCATACTCTCTCTTGCATCGATCTCTCAGTCTGCTCTTCCTCCGCCGCATTAGACTTCACTTGGTCTGTTCTCCCGGACTTACATGACAGTGATCATTTCCCAATCATTCTTACTTCCCCTTCATATTCGCCACCTCTTCGCACCCCACGCTGGCAATTTAATCGGGCAAATTGGAACCTTTACTCACACCTAACTGTTTTTAAAGAGGTTCCTTTTTCGCCCCTCCATCGATGAGCTTTTACACCTCTTCTCGTCCTCCGTTTTCAACCGCAGCTTCTCATTCTATACCCCAAACTTCGGGCAGGCATTCTCAGAAATGCGTGCCTTGGTGGTCTCCTGCTTGTGCTCGTGCAGTACGTTTGAAACGCGCTGCATGGGCAGGTACTGGTACAAAAAGAACCACAGAGAGACTCCTTGATTTTAAACAGAAGCGTGCGATCGCTCGCCGTGTCATCCGTGAAGCTAAACGCACTTGCTGGCGAGATTATGTCTCCACCATCACCTCTGCTTCCTCTAGGAGTGCAGTCGGAAAAAAGTACGAAAACTGAGTGTAAATATTCTCCTGACCCGTCTCCTGTCTGCGGGTTGCCGGTGTTGATATAGCAAAACCCACTAGATGTTTTCCAATGAAATTGGCAATCATCTGGTCCGTATTTCCCCAGGGACTCCATCTATGCCCCCATTCTTTCCTCAAAGTCTGCCAGAGAGTTAGCACCCTTTGGACTTTTCTTCTCTCAGAGAAGAACAGTATAATGTGCCTTTTACACTTCAAGAGCTGGAGGCAACACTCTCACTTGTCGATCACGGCAGCTGGGCCCGACGACATTCATATTCGAAGCTACAACATTTTCATCAGTCAGCCCTTGCAGTCCTATTACGCCTTTACAATCTTATTTGGTCACAAGAAGTTCTTCCACAGCTGTGGAAATCTGCCATTGTTCTCCCTTTCCGCAAACCAGGCACTACGGGACATGAAACCTCCCACTATCGTCCCCATTTCTCTTACCATGCAGTTTGCAAAGTAAAGGAACGCCTAGTAAATAGACGTATTGGTATTTAGAGACACACAACAGTCTCTCCACTCGTTCAATAGGCTTTCGTAAGGGACCGTTCACCATAGACCCCTTACTACGCTTGGAATGTATGTTCGTAAAAGCCTTGTGAATAACCACTCAGTTATTGCCATATTTTTTGACCTTGAGAAGGGATA
>NW_026500047.1:0-10857 GCF_026875155.1 Cherax quadricarinatus | reverse complement strand
TCTCTCTCTCTCCTCCAGCTGTATACATACTTATTATGACCCACTTTTTGCATCCGACCCTTATTTTAATCCACATAATCTTTGAATTTATACATTTATATTCCTTCTTCTCCTTCCATAACTGATCTTTCCACATTACTGCTACCCCTTCCTTAGCTCTAACTCTCTCTGATACTCCTGACTTAATCCCATTTATTTCTCCCCACTGAAACTCCCTTACTTCCTTCAGCTTTGTTTTACTCCAAGCTGGGACATCCAACTTCTCTTCGCTCATAACATTAGCAATCATCTCTTTCTTATACAATATAATTCAATTTTTATTTCTTTGCAGGTTTACATTGAGATTCTGTAGTTACAACAGTGATCTGTAGTTACAACAGTGATCTGTAGTTACAACAGTGATCTGTAGTTACAACAGTGATCTGTAGTTACAACAGTGATCTGTAGTTACAACAGTGATCTGTAGTTACAACAGTGATCTGTAGTTACAACAGTGATCTGTAGTTACAACATGATCTGTAGTTACAAACAGTGATCTGTAGTTACAACAGTGATCTGTAGTTACAACAGTGATCTGTAGTTACAACAGTGATCTGTAGTTACAACAGTGATCTGTAGTTACAACAGTGATCTGTAGTTACAACAGTGATCTGCAGTGCAAGAGAGCCACTGCCATGGCATTATGGACAGACTAAATTAATGGCTTACACACTACTTAATACAGTGGACCCCCGGTTAACGATATTTTTTCACTCCAGAAGTATGTTCAGGTGCCAGTACCGACCGAATTTGTTCCCATAAGAAATATTGTGAAGTAGATTAGTCCATTTCAGACCCCCAAACATACACATACAAACGCATTTACATAAATACACTTACATAATTGGTCACATTCGGAGGTAATCATTATGCGGGGGTCCACTGTACTAGAGAAACTGATCATAATTTGCTTAAGTTATACATCTGTTTTTATTTAAAGCAGACAGTAAGTTAACTCAAGTTATAATCTGAGGATATTACATTGGGACAATATGAAAGTATTTTGTAGGTTGTGTATATCAATAGTAAATATTTAAGTTATATTATCGGAATATAATATTTAGCGTTGGTGAAAGTAGTTTACAGTATGAGAATGCTACAATATGGTGTAAGGCAGTATAGTTTTTGGCAGTTTGGAGGGATATGTTGTGTATCTTTATACGTATATGCTTCTAAACTGTTGTATTCTGAGCACCTCTGCAAAAACAGTGATAATGTGTGAGTGTGGTGAAAGTGTTGAATGATGATGAAAGTATTTTCTTTTTGGGGATTTTCTTTCTTTTTTGGGTCACCCTGCCTCGGTGGGAGACGACCAAAAAATAAAAAAAAAAAAAAATTTATACTACAACTTTAGTGGTTAAGTTATGTAATGAAGTTTGGTTATTTAAATTTTGATTTAGGTAATTAGGAGATCTTTTTGGCAAATTTAAGTATTGGTATTGAATAATTAGTTTAGCATGAAGTCTTAAAAACTGATGTTCTGACCGGGTTAATTTAGTATTTACTGGTAATGAGCTCCAATTTTGGGGCCCTTTATGTAAAACAGGGTTGTTACATAGCGTGGAGGGTGGACACAGGGTACATCAAAAGTGATCTGTCTTGTATTATGGTCGTGCGTCCTCTTAAGGTTGGTGAGGAGAATTTTGAGTGAAGGGTTTATGTTTGAGTGTAGTGTTCTATGTATGTAATAGGTACAATAATAAGTATGGATGTTCTTTACGGTGGTGGAGTATGCTTTTGGGGAGTGGGAATTTGTTATCATTCTGACTGCAGCCTCTTGCTGAGTTATTGTGGTCTTGGTGATTTGATGTTGTTGATCCCCAACACAAATTCCATAGGCGAGAAAAGGGGTAGATGAGTGAATGTTTACAGTGCAAAAAAGAGCTGATTGTAGAACATAGTACTGTATCTTTGATAGTATGCCTACTGTCTTAGAAATTTCTTGGAAATTTGTTGTATTTTGGGGTCTGGAATTTAAGGCTACTGTCAAGGTGGATTCCTAGGAATTTTCCCTCTGTGCGTCTTGTGATGGGTGATCCGTTTATGTTATGTTAAGTGGAACATTTGTGGCTTCTGTTCCAAACTGAATGAAATAGGTTTTGTCAGTATTAAGTGTAAGCTTGTTAGTTATCATCCAGGTAGATATTTTCTGCAATTCAGCATTAACAGTGTTGGCCAGTATGACTGGGTTTGGGTGAGTGAAGACGTATGTTGTGTCATTTGGGAAATAATAATGGGTTTGAAATAGTTGTGATGCAAATTTAGTAGGGGCAATGATGTAAAATGAGAAAGAGGAGAGGGCCAAGGACACTTACTTGTGGGACTCCAAAATGTAATTGGTTGTGTGGAAGAGTTAGCCCCATTTTTTGTACACATATTTGGGTTCTGTTACTAAGGTACGGGCTTTAGGGATTCAGGGAGTGCTCTTTATACCATAGTGAGTTAGTTTAATGTGCAGCAAATCATGGTCGACTGTATCAAACACATTACTAAATCAAAAACAATTCCCAGCGGGACTTCTTACTTCATCGAGAGTGTGATATTAGTTCCAGCATGTGTAAAGGTATAAACTTTGAAATGAACATAGAAAAGAGTAAGGTAATGAGGTAACAAATGATTTTAGATAAAGAAAAATTGGAAATCAAATTGGAAGAGGAAATGGAAAGAAGTGAATGTTTTCAGATACAGTGGATCCCCGCTTTCTTAGTTCTCCTGAAATCTTAAAATTCGCCCATCATAGGGGTATATTTCCGTATAAACATGGACCTCGCTTTTCATAGGTATACTTCCTCACAGTCGTATTCATCCAGACGCGTACGCACTGCGTGAGCCAGTCGGCAGCCAGTCTGGATTGTTTTACCAGTGATCGAATGTCCCCTCGCGGCTCCAGCGAAATATTTCATAATATTCCATTATTATTTAGTGCTTGCAAAGTACTATCAATAAGCTACCATGGCTCCAAAGAATGGCTCCTAGTGCAAAGTCCTGTGGGTAAAGAAGGTGAGAAATACAGATTGAATTTTAGAAAACCACATTGAACAATATGAAAGTGGTACAAGTGGTGGCCGAACTGTCGCCAGGATGTAAAAGAAACCCAACACAACATATGTTCCATAGTGCTCAAGAAAAATGAAATAAGGATGCTGTTGTAGCAAAGGGAGTAACTATGCTGACAAAATGAATCCACCAGTACTGAAAGGTATTAGAAGTTTATTATTGGTGTGTATAAATGAAAACATTAGCTAAGGAGATCACTCTTAGTGACTTCGTTTATTTTGTGAAAAGGCTAGCGTTGCATGAAGATTTGGTAAAGAAATTGGCCTGCAAATAGTGAGGTGAAGTGAGGAATTTAAGGCCAGCAAAGGCTGGTTGAGAGAATTAAGAACGTACTAGGCATACACAGTGTGGTAAGGTCATCAGGAGTTGTTGGGTAGATCTGGGTAGTGGTTATACTTTAAGCAGCACATGTGAGGGCTGCCAGTTCGGACCACACGGCGGCTGAAACATATGTTGCATGAATTCCAGGAATACATAAACAGTGAAGGACTGAAACCAGAACAAGTGATCCAATTGTGAGAAACATGCCTCTTTTGGAAGAAAATGCCAAAGAGGACCTTCATTACACACGAGGAAAAGGCAATGCCCGGACATAAGCCTAGAAGACAGGCTGACCTAATGTTCTGAGATAATGCTAGTGGGGATTTCAAAGTGAAGCCGTTACTAGTGTCCCATTTATGAAAATCCCAGAGTGTTCAGGATAAACAAAGTATGAAGAGTAAATTGTGTGTGCTTTGGAAATCTAATAGTAAGGCATGGTCACGAGGGAAATATTTCGTCGATTGGTTTCAGAGAAGGTTTGGCCCTAGCGTGAAGTAGTATCTCTGGAAAAGAAAATGGATCCAAGTGCCTGCTAGTAATGAACAATGCACCTCTCATCCCCAAACTTGATGCCTAATATTCGAGAGTGTGGGTTCATCACAGTAAAGTCTTGCCCTCGAATACCACTCCTCTCCTCCAACCCATGACCAGCAGGTTATTGCAAACATTAAAAAACTTCTACACAAAAGCAATGTTTCACAGGTGGCTTGACTGTGACCACAGACACTCACCTGACCCTAAGGGAATTTTGGAGAGAACACTCAGCATCCTCACGACTGCAAACCCTTATAGGTATGACTTGGGAGGGAGTGACCTACCAGGACTTTGAACCTGGCCTGGATAAAATTTGTGCCAATTGTGTCGACAAGCGGGAATTTTTTGAAGGATTTGGGGGGGACTGACCCTAATGAGCCTATGTCTGTTGTCAAAATCAATGTGGGCACTGGGGAGTTCCAAGGGGTTGGATGATGAGTTTCTGAGATGTGGAAGAATGAGGATACCACAATCTGAAGAGCTCACCCACTTAGGAGCTGCAAGAGCTTCAGCAGGGAGAGCAACCCATCAACAGCTCAAATCTTGCCGTGGCAGGAGGAGGAGGAAGAGAGATGGAAAAGGTGCCCTTCTTCAGAAATTAAAGAGATTTTTGACTATGTGGGGGTAAGAAGGAATCAGCTTATGGAGGAAACACACCCAACACGGTTGATTGCACAGCCCATTTGGGCAACATTGTACATTGGACAAAAGTCTTGGGGGCCATTAAAGGGAAGTGTTTAAAGAGACGCCAGAAAACAGAGCTCACTCCACAGTAATTTTGATGAGAACAGGTCGAAAATGTGACCCTCAAGTGGGGCCCTAGTGGCATTAAGAAACAAGAAGAGAAGCAACCCCAGAAAAAGCAAATGGTACCTGAGGTGTTGATGGATAGGGGAGTCCCCTTCAAACTATCAACAATCCACCTCTCTCCTCCACCAGTCACCCATACACTAAGACGAATCTCCAATAAAGGTAAGGATATGCTGTAAATGTTTTCATTTCATCATTTCCCATTGTATTGTTTTATTTAAAACTGAATATTTCTTGTTAAAAAATTTTTTGTTTAAATACTTCTGGTTGTCAGGAACAGATAATTGTATTTACATATTTCTTATGGGAAAATTGATTCGTAAATCGAAAATTTCGTTTCTAGTAACGGGATCCAGGAACGGATTAATTACGAACAACAGGGACCCCTGTATTTTGGAGTTGACGTTCAGTGGATGGATGTATGAAGGTGAGGTTAACATAGAAAGTGGATGGAGGGAAAAAAGGTGAGTGGTGCACTGAGTATATTTGGGAGACAACAACATTATCTACGGAGGCAAAGAAGGGAATGTATGAAAGTACAGTGGACCCCCCCCCGAATTAACGAAATTTTTTCATTCCAGAAGTAAGTACAGGTGCCAATTCTGACTGAATTTTGTTCCCATAAAGGGAAATTGGAAGTGCGATTATTCCATTTCAGACCTCCCAAACATACACATACAAATGCACTTTACATAAATACACTTACATAATTGGACGCATGTGGGAGGTGATCGATAAGCGGTGTTCCTCTGTACATAGTGTACCAACACTCGTTAAAATAAAATTGGGAGTGAAGCTTGGTTGTGTAAATGCTTGCAGTGAGGAGGCGTGGAGATGTCCTTCTAAGGCAATGTGTGTTGTGTGTTAAATAATATGAACAGAGAAGATAGTGCATGAGTGTATGTAAAAGGATAGTGAAGTAGTGATGGTGAGTTTCGATAGAGGCGGGGGGTAGATGAGGCAATGAGTGGACAGGGAGAGTCTGATGGCGAGGGGGTGTGATTGTTTCTTTGGTGACGTATGCAGAGTGGCTTTCGGATAACGAGATGTATAGACTCATTCACTGACACATTGTATAGTGGATATAGTAGATGGCTACAGTGTGAAGGGACATATGCTATCACACCCAAGCAACATCGCGTATGGATAATGCTGATGAGGGTGAGGTACAGAGTTGTGAATAGGTAGGAGTTGCGGGGCACGTCGAGACTCCTCGTCGCGCACAACAGGTTGAGGGAGGGGGAGCGAGACAGGAGATAGTTCTCGTGCGTCGGGGCTTCGACACACTCCTAGCAAGCATGCGTGAGCATGTGTAGATAGCGAGTGAATGGGGACAAATGTATATGGACGCTTGACGAGCTGTTGAGGTGTGAGCATGGTAATATAGTTAGTGAAAGAATTCCGGGAAAGCCGTTATTTTTTATATATCCAGGCGGACTTGAGTATGGAAATGGGAAGTACAATGCATGCACTATTTAAAGAGGAGTTTTGGATATTGTGCATTTGGAGGGATATGTGTTATCTATATACTTATATGCTTCAAAAACTGTTGTGTTCTGGGCACCATCTGCAAAAACAGTGATTATTATGAGTGAAGTGAAAAAGTTGAATGAATGATGCAAGAAATTTCTTTGGGAATTTCTTTCTCTTTGTGGTCACCCTGCTTGGTGAGACAGGCCGACTTGTTAAAAAAAAAATGTTACAATAGCATCAATTATGTGCTTTTATTAGTCCTAAATCCAACGCGAGGGGTTAGTATGTCTTGAGAGACAAGGTAGGAAATAGATCAGCTATGCATTAATTATTCAAAGATTTTAGAGAGTAGAGGTATGTAGAAATCGGACTATAGTTAACAAACTGTTTGATCTCGACCTTTGTGGATCGGTGACACTCACTAATTTTTGGAGAATTGATGGTAAGTTGGAGATTCAATGGCTTTGATAAAGTGTTCAATAATTGGTACAGTACTTGACAAGCTTTTTGTACCTAAAAGGTGGAATATAACCTGCCTTTGTTTTTTTAAAGGGTTGATGAACGATCTTTCTGTTGGGTTGGTTAGAGCTGGAAATAGCGTTATTCGGGTAGGTACCCGTGAGGTATCCGATTGGGTGTTTGAGCGCTACATCCACGCACATACAAGCATCCTGATTTTATAGCTTTTCTTCTCTTTTTGGTCCAACAAACTCATCATAATTGTACAATATCTAAGTATAATAAATGAAAGTAAGTATGAAGATAGATAAGTAAGTAAACATAACTACTGACACTGAATAAATAAATAAACAAATCATTACTGAAACTATACAAATTATGGACATGTGCCACCTTCATGTTGGGTAATTATCTTACGTTCAGCTTTCCAAAGTAATTACTTATGTACATGCATAAAGTTCAACATACTGTAAAGGTCACGGAGCACCTGTGCAGTAAAGTCTCGAATAACGGCCAACGCATAAATGGATTACGATATAATGGCTAAAACACCTTGGCCGGAACTTGTAATTAATGGAACATCCAAGAACCCATCGTATGTTAAAATATTGTACGTCAATATGATTAAGATAAATTAAAAACTTGTCACTAAATAATTAAACAAACAAATAATTTACTGTAAACTAAATACAGTACAGTGGACTCACCCCCCGCATAGCGAACTTAATCCGATGCAAGAGGGCTGGTCGTTATGCGAAATGTTCGCTATGCGAATTAATTTTTTCCCCCATAAGAAATAGTGGAAATAAAACTAACCGTGCAAGACACCCAAAAGTATGAAAAAAATTTGTTTTACCACAAAAAAATGTTAATTTTAGTCACAACACAAACTTGAAAAAGGGCTGCACAATTACATGACACATACTTTTATTGAAGATCTGGTGATGATTGATGGGATGGCGAGGAGGGGAGAGAGAGTGTTAGTGTTTAGAAAGGGGAATCCCCATCCATTGGACTTTAAGGTAGCAAGTCCTTTTTCTGGAGGTTACTTCCCTTTCTTCTTTAATGCCACTAGACCAGCTTCAAGTCCTGGACTTCTTTTTCCTTTCGCACAACATATCTGACCATAGTGGCCTGTACCTCTCGTTCCTATATGATTTGTCTAAAGTGTTCACAACAGTGTCATTGTAACAGTCACCAGCAACGGCTTGCAATAGCTGTGTGAAGGGGGGGGGGGGGGGGGGGGGGGGGGGGGGGGGGGGGGACATTTCATCAAAAAAGGTTTGCACTTCAAGCCATTATTGCACACATTTCCTTAATCTTTGAAGTAGGCCAATTCTTCAATTTCTCTCTCCCCGCCTTTGAACCATGTTTCCCCCTCCCCAGTCTGGTGGCCTCTTGCTCTGAAGTTGATCGATCAGACTCATCTAGTGTTAATCTTTACATTGTCCTCCTCCACCCAACTCATCCACATCCTCCCCACAACCTCCCAACCCCAAGGACTTTAGTTCCCCAATTCCACATTGATTCCTCAACTGGTATAACAACTCCCTCCTCAGGGTTAGCCTCATACCCTTCAAAATCCTTTTGTCTACACATCTGGCCACATTTCTTTCTTCCAAGCAGAGTTTCAAGGTTCTCTATCACTCCCTCCCAATCCTTACCTTAAGGTTTACACAACTGAGATATTAAACGTGATCCTTCCAACTCTTTCAGAGTCCAATCCAGTGTCTGTGGTCACTTCAAAGCACTTGAAAACAGAGCTTATGTAGTACAGTTTTCTTGAGTTGGAAATGACCTGCTGGTCCATGGGCTGCAGGCGAGGAGTGGTAATAGAGGCAAAACTTCACCTTAATGAAGCTCATGTCCCCATAAAGTCAGCTCCTGCCACGTCTTAGGATGACCAGGGGCACCTGTCTAACACCAAGGAGGCACTTAGGTCAAATTTCTTTTCAAGTTAGGTAATCTTTCACATTGGGGGCAAATGCATGGTGTAACCCGTTATAGAAAAATTCCCTAGTGACCCATGCCCTACTGATTGCCCTCCACAAGCACACCCAAATTATCCTTGAGGACATTCATTTCCTAACGCTCCTGCGAGTTTTCAGATGGATACACTAATAAAGCCTTACTTTTGCAATCACCACAAGCATTGGCACACATCAACAAAGAAAGGCCTGTCTTACATAGGCTTATGTCCTGGGAGTGCCTTTTCCTCCTGAGTAATGTAGGTCCTTGCGCGTGGCAATTTCTTCCAGAAACAGGCCTGTTTCACCCAATTAAACACTTGTTCAGGTTCCAGTCCTTCAGTTTCTATGTACGTCCTTGAAATTCATCACATATTTATTCAAGCCGCTTTGTGGTCCGAACTGGCAGCCCTCACCCATGCCGTAACACACAATGGATGCCACTACGCTTTCTTAAATCTCTTCAAACCAACCGGTGGGTCTATGGGACTATGCTGGCCCTTAATTCCAACTCACATATCACTAGGAGCAGGCATTTTTTAATTAAATCGTCATGCAACTGTCTAGCCTTTTCACATATGATCGCATGAGAGACGCTATCCCTCCTGCCTAGCCAGTTTTCATTTACCACACCAATAAGAGTCTCCTCAACATTCTTCCATCACTTGCGATCTTTGTTTCGGAAAACAACAGTTAACCCTTCGGGCACAACAGCTTCCTTCTGATTGGCCGTTTTTCTTAGCCACAATAGAAGCGATGGTTATTTTTGGTTTTCTGTACAACCTGACCAGGTCGGTGATACGTACTCCACTTTCATACTTATCATGATCATCTTTTCATAATTTCAATGGGTAATCATACCCTGTTAGGTGTATGGGTTTAGGCACTTCATAAGCATTTTCTTGGGGCCCATGGTCCACTTATTTTTCCACAAACAGCACCGAAAACACCTGTAATAATACAAATATTCCGAGTGTAGCTTGAATGGTTACCCGCGGAGAGCTGGCTGTAAACAATGGGAACGTGCGGCACAAGTGAGGCTGGGCTGAGGGCGCACATTGGACGCGTCTCGGACGAAGGTCGCTGAGCGGGTTTTTGTCCACTATGGCTGGGCAATAATTTTAGCGTACAAGCGAACGCTATGTCGGATTGTTCTCTATGCAATGCGTTACGCATAATGCGGGGGTCCCACTGTATTGGAAAGTTAAATATGAATACAACTTTATCCTTTCAACAAATGTACAGTACAAAACAAAAGGTTTTACAGTTTTCTCAAACAATTGTAAAATGAGGAGCAGCTGTACTAACGAGAGCTGAGGGTTTTCGTCATATGTGTGGTAACTACACTTGTTATAGCGCGCTTTGTGGTGAACCCGACATAAGATGAGCGTCACCTGGAATGTAGAACGGCGACACCACGATGTGTAAGTGAGCCGAGTGTTGGCGCGTTCTCTGCTGGCCAGAGTGATCTGCGCTAAAGCACAAGACAACATTAACATTAGCACAGTACAATGTTAATCGCAGTGATGGGGACATTTATTGTTATGCAGAGAAAACATTCTGGGTAAGCTTAAACTTTACTACTAACAATGGCAATAATTAATAAAGTATTTTATGGTGAACAAGACACTCTGGCATTTATAGACAGGCTAAATTTGGGGGGTAAAAAAAAAGATAGATGGTACTTCAGCTCCAAAGATTCTGGGTAATATTAATGCGTACTTATATTTGGAAAAAACAAAGTTATTGCTCCATAAAATACAGGCCAGATGCTAACATTACAAAAAACACAAAAGTATTTTACATACATGATATTTTCAATTCAATTACTATTCAAGTTTATTCTCTAAAGGGTTTAACATGTGGGGTTTGCAGTGTTTTGGGATTGTGTGTTTTACATGTTAGCGCGAAATACTAATTACAGAGGGGGCCACGTATTGACACCTAGCTGGCTTAGGTATTTGGGCAAGACTTAGATTAATTCCTTAACAATAAATCCTTACAGAGTATGGTATTAAGGCTACATTGACCACATCATAATTTGTGAGTTTAATAATTGATGCATTTGTTTTGGCACAATACAAAGTGACTATATTTAGGAGTAATCATAGGCAAATTTTAAGACTATTCGTTTATTATTTTAAGATTAAGATTAGTATTTACTGGGTTTTATAGTCAGTGGGTGAGTGAGGTAATT
>NW_026500041.1:0-20901 GCF_026875155.1 Cherax quadricarinatus | reverse complement strand
TGGGCCAACCACAACACCCCCACTACACCCAACCACAAAACCCCCTACAGCCAAATCAACAACACCCCAAAATTTAGAAAATCACAACCCCCCACTACTACCCCGTCAAAAAAACCATTACTACCCCGTCACAACACACCACTACCACCGTCAAAACCCTACCACATACCCAATTTACAACAACCCAAACTAGCCAGTCAAAAACACACCATAAAAGCCGTCAAACTTTTCCCTACTACCCAGTCACAAAAAAACCAAAATATACCCAATACAACAAAACACTATACCCAAACCCAAAAAACACACCACTACTAGCCAACCACAACACACCACTATACCCAAAAACAAAAACACCCCCCCAACTACCCAAATCAAAAACCCACTTTTCTACCCAGTCACAACCCCCTTTATGGGCCGTCAAAAACAATCATTTACTAGCCAGTCACAACACCATTACTAGCCAGTCAAAAACACTTCACTATACCCCAATCAAAAAATACCATGATGGGGGCAAAGGTCAAAACCAACCACTATTTGATAATCAAAAAACACACCGAAATAGCCATTTAAAAAACCCCCACCATTTCCATAAAAACCCCAATCAAAACCCATTAAAATCAAACAATCTAACACAGCTACATAAAAACTTTTAAAACCCAAAACCCTACATAAAAACAATCAAAAACACAGTTTACATCAAAAAAATATAACCCGCTACATCAAACAAATCATAAACCCAGCCCCACCCAAAAAATCATAACACGCTACTCAAAACTTTCAAAAACACAGCTACTTTAAAACAATCATAACCCAGTACTTCAAAACCCTTCCCAAACCCACAGCTTAGTAAACAAATTTTAAAACACAGCTTTTTTTAAAAAAAAACATAACCAGCTCCCAACAACCCTTTTCACAGCTACATTAAACAATAAACCCCGCTACTTTAAAAACAATTAACACAGCTACATTAAAAAACCCAAAACCCCAAGTTTCTTTAAAACCAATCATAACACGGGTTTCATTAAACAATCAAAAACCAGCTAATCAAAAAAAACAAAACAAGCTCATAAATTCAAAACACAGCTACATAAAAAAATTTTTCATAACACAGCCCTTTTAACAATCTTTAACCCCGCCTACTTTAAAAAACAATCAAACCCCCGCTGAACAATCATAACCCCGGGCCCCATTAAAAAATTTCAAAACCCACAGCTACTTTTAAAAAAATTCATAACACAGCTACTTTTAAACAATTTCAAAACACAGTCATTCACCAATCTTAACACACCCCAAACTTTTAAAAACAATTTTAACACAGTTACAAAAATATAACCAGCTGCTTTTAAACAACATAAACAGCTACATTAAAAAATATAAACAGTACTTTAAAAACAATCTTTAACAAAAGCTACATTAAAACAATCATCCCACGAAATTTAAACAATCAAAACCCAAACCCTTAAAAAAATTATAACCCCAACTCCCTTAAAACCCAATCAAAAACACGTTCATTTAAAAATTTCATAACACAGCTAAAATTCAAAAAATCAAACACAGCACATCAAACAATATAAAAAGGGCCCAAAAATAAACCCAATAAAAACCCCAGCTACAACAATCATAAAAACTAAATTAAAAAATTCAAAACCCAAAAACTAAAATTAAACAATCAAACCCCAGCTACTCAAACAATCATAAAAAGCTACATAAAAACCAATCATAAACATTTACTTTCAAACAATCAAAAACACAGCACACCCAAAAAAATCAAAACAAAGCTGCAACAAAAAAATCATAATCAGCTGAACCCAAACAAACAAACACAGCTGCACAACCAACAAAGGATTGGCCAGTTTTTCCCTTTCAACAAGGGGTTTAAATCTTTTGTTTTTTTTTACTTTTCTCATCCCTTTTTTTACTTTTTTGCTTTTTATGGGATCAATTTTCCATTCGTCGGGATTCATGTTTTGGGGGAAAAAAACTTTTTACCTATTTTTGATTTAGTTGTTTAAATTATTGCTATTATTATTATTTTTATTTTTTTTTTTTATTATTATTTTTTAATTATTTTTTTATTATTATTATCTTTCTCATCTTCATCATCATAAATCATCATCATCATCTTCATTCATCTTCATCATCATCATCTTCATCTTTCATCTCTTCTTCATCATCATCATCATCTTCATTTTTGTTTTTTTAATAATTATTATTATTATTATTATTATTATAATTATTTAGGAGGCAAAAACCCGAAAAAGGGTTTCATCCGCCCCGGGGGAAAATGGAAGGAGGGAGGTAATTGGGGGTTCGATCCGGGGAAAGGGGTGACTAACCCAAATTTAAATTAAAATAAAAGCCCTTCACCAGCTTAAAGGGAAGCTGGGGGGGGGAAACGGGGGAAAAAACTTCGGGCGGCTTGGTTTTAATGTGTCAGAGAGTTACTTTTTGGGACAAAAACTTATTTTTGGGAATCGTTTTAATGGGGGCTCAAAAAAGGGGGCTGGGTGGGGCTTTTTGATCCGATGAATTTTAATACTCTCTCACTTTTCAGGTCAAATCGGGTTTTGACTTCCCATTCTGGTGTATGGTCTATGCTGTTTTACTTCATTCCGGAATTTTTAAATTTTGGGAAAAGGGGGAAACCCAAAAAGGGTTCAAATTTTTGATTTTATTTTGGAGTTTATTTAGTTTTGAACCCTTTTACAGCCCCACATGTTGCAACACGGGGGGGCTTTTTCCCGAGTGGGCTTTTTTTCCAGCGGGGGGGAATGGGGGGTTTTTTGGGCCCTAATATTTCTTATACGGGCCCAAAAAAGGAGTTAGTAATTTGGGTTTTGGGCTGCCTGTCTAGGTTGAGTGCTGGGGTTTGGGCGAGACCGAATTGAGTCTGAAAAATAAAGGTTTACTGAAAAAAAACGGAGTTGGTAAATGTAATGAAATTCCCTCTGAAAAACATCTTGGCCTCTAGTAATTTTCCCTCATCTATTGCCACAAAGATTTTTCGAAAATATTTTAAATGAAAAAGGGGAAGATTGTCCCAAAAACAGTTATTTTAAACTGTGTTTATAGATTTTTTTATTCCCCCATTTTATTACATTTAAAATTACTGGTATTTTTTAACTAATTTAATGTTATTTCCTCCCCCATTTGCCCCAAATTTTAAAAACCCAGCGCGGGAAAAAAAAGGCATACTTGGCTATCGCCTTTTGGGCCTAATTTTGGGGGCCCTCAAAAAATTCAGGACTTTAAATTTTGAGTGGGGGAAAAAGGGGCATGGGGGTTTTGTAACAGGGGGGGCCTGAAAGCGAGGGGAAATAATTTGGTCTTGAGGCCCACTTTTAAGAAACCTTTTTTCCTAACCCTAGGGAATGTATAGTGCAGAGTTATATGCCACAAAAAACATTTAAAATTTGCACTCAAAATTTTAACAGTATGAAAAGCGAAAAAAATTCTGATGAAGATGGGAGAAAAAATATAAGAAATAGGAAAAGCCCCGGGGGGGTTTGGTCGGGGAGGCCCACCAAAGTCACAGAGGATACTAGAAATGAGAGGGCAGATGAGGGCGCGGGGAAAGGGTTGAGAACAGCGGGAATGGTTTTGACTCCCTTCACAGTAAGGGAAATTCGATCAAATTACGGGGGGAAAATTGGTAAAACACAGATGGCGGGGAAAATTTGGGAATGAAAGGGCCCGCATCTCTGAGGGAGAAAAAAACCCGGAAAAAATTAAAATGGACTAGTAGCCCCAATTTAAAAAAAAGGTAAAAAAAATTTTACATGTGGGCGGGGACTCTAAATAAATTTTCAAACACTATATAAACGGAGAGGAAAAAAGACCTGGTATGATAAATGATAATAGAGACTTTAGGCAAAAAACACTTGATATTCTATTTAACCGAAAAAAGGCTGACATGTGGTAAACTACCTTAAATCATTTTTAAAAAAAAAAATTTTAAAACTGGGGCATTTTCCCCCGCCAAGGGCGGGGGCCCCGAAAAAGGGGAAAATTTTCACCATCATTAAACCCCACCTGGTTTGCCAAAAGGTGTTTTTACATTAGGGTTTTTTAATTTTGGGGAAAATTTTTTTTAACCCCCCGTTCCTTCAGAGTCCCGGGCCCACTGTACTTAAATTTCAAAAACCCAAATTCAAAAAAAAAAAAATAACCAAGGTAGACCCAGGTCATGCTACAGGGGGAACAAATGAGTATGTTTATTTCCCATTTGTTGCCATCCCTTTCGGGACATAAATGTACAAGTGCTAAAAACCTTGCATTAAAAGAACGTTTCGAGGGGTAAACCCAATAAAACTAGCGGCTTCGGCAAAAAATTTTTAAAATTCTAATCAAAGTTTTTAAAAAACAACACAAGATGGGAAAGTAAAATAATGTTTTAAAAATCTCATTTTTTTTACACTAGGCTGTTCCCCTTAATCTCGATGATATTTTCCCTTACAAGAGGGTTTGGTTTTTCTTAAGGGGTTGAGGTACACAGTCTTTAATTTTAAAGGGGGTTTGGGTTTTTTCCCTCGTGGTGGCGGTTTTCTGTTTGAGATTAAAAAACCCGGCCAAATTTAACAAAAAAGAGGAGGCCCTTTGCTAGCTGCAGGAATGAAATTTAAATTTTAAAGGGGTGTTGAGCATATCATTTAGAACCCGACCACAGGGAGTCTTGCAAAGGGGAAAAAAGCAATTTACTTATGAGGCAAAAAGTTTAAACCCAAACTTCTAATCCCAACCAAAATTTTGAGATAACTTTTTATTTTGAAGTCTTGGACGTTAAAAAATAAAATTTAAGTTTTTAAAAAAATACTATTATCAAAACCTTTATTTACTGTCCCCCAGGGAACAGGAAATTGACTCAAGAAATCTTTAATGACACGATTGCAAAAAAACCCATCCCCCCGGGGGGTTTTTAAACCCGCGGTATAGGGGTTCAAAACTCCGGCCTTTCGCGTTGCCCTAGCCCCGCTACCCACAAAAAGATTCATCCAATAGGTATTTTTCTACACCATGGGAAAAAGTTAGCACGGGGCACCTTGTGCCCCAAAAAGAAAGTTTTTACAGACGAATCCCCAAAGCTAGCGGGGCCCCGGGGCGAACTTAGCTAAAGGGTCCCTTCACTCCCCGTCAACAGGGCCCTCAAGAAATGTAAGGGACCCGATTGCAAAAAAAACCCAAATACCTATTTGGGTTTAAATTTCTTATTGTGGCTAGCTGGTTAGTGGCAACGGGGACGGGCGGGAAATTTTTGGAGACTCTATGCCCTGGGGGTTCAACCCGGGGCCGGGGGGGGGTTTTTAACACAAAAAATTGATTAAGAACTTGATTTTAATCAACTTGTAAAACACATTGTTTACACATTTGTTTACACACTTGTATACAGACTTGTATCCACATTTTATAAAACACTTGTATACACATTTGTAACACATTTGTATACACACTTGTTTACACATTTGTATACACACTTGTATAAACTTGTATACACCTTGGGTATACCCCTTTGGTATACACACTTGTATCCCACATTGTTTCCCTCATAAACATCGGGAATGAAATTTTTAAAAAAGGGAAAAACTTTACCTTTCATGAGCCTCTATGTAATATTTTTTTAATATGAAAAATTTAATTTAATTTCTCTATACGTTTTTATAACGTAGGTTTTTGTAACACGTTTTAAAAACGTAGGTATTGTAACACGTTTTAAAAACCTTGGTATTTTTAACACTTTTTAAAAAGAAAGGTATTTTTAAACAGTTTTTTAAAAAACGTAGGTATTGTAACACGTCTTTTAACGTAGGCATTGAAAACAGTCTTAAAAAGTGGGTTTATTTTTTAACACGACTTATAACGTAGGAAATTGTAACCCGTCTTATAACGTAGGTTTTGGGAAAACAGGGATTTAAAAAACTAGGTATTGAACACGTTTTAAAAACTTTATGTATTGAAACCCAGATTTTTATAAGTAGGTATTGAAAACACGTCTTATAACGTAAAGTTTTTGTAACAGTTTTTATAAGGGTCGGATTGAAAGGGAGGGGACTTATACGTGGAATTGTAACACGTCTTAAAATTTGGTATTGTAACACTTTCTTATAATGTAGGCTTTGTAACACTTTCTTATAACGTAGGTTTTGTCCACGTCTTATAACGTGGGCATTTTAAAACGTTTCTTAACGTAGTCTTTTAAGTCTTATACCGTAAGTATGGCAAAAAAGTCTTAAAAACGTAGGCTTTTGTAAAAACGTCTTAAAACGTAGGTTTTGGTAAAAAGTTTATAAGTAGGCATTGTAAAACGTTTTAAAAGTGGGTATTGAAATGTCTTATAAGTGGGCATTGAAACAGGTTTTTTAACGTAGTATTGAAACACAGGTTTTTGGTTAAAATGATGGAAAAAATTTTAAATTACTTTTTTTTCTATTTAATTTTAAAAATTTTAAAAATTAAAAAATAAAAATTTTAATTTTTAAAAATTTAATATAATAATAATAATAATATAATAATTTTTATAATAAAAAGTAATAATAAAAAATAATAAAAAATAATAATAAAAATTAATAATAATAATAAAAATTTAAAAGTAATATAATAATTAAAAAATAATAATAAAAATTAAAATAATAAAAAATTTTTAATAAAAATTTAAATAATAATAATAAAAGTAATAATAATAATAATAAAAATAATAAATTAAAAATTAAAAATTTAAAAATTTAATAATAATAATAATAAATTTAATGTTGAAAGGTTTTAGCAAAATTATTAAAAAAAAGCTTTTTTTATGTTTTTTTATGGCTTACCATTTTAAAAAAACTTAAGGGAAAAAAGCGTTTTCATTGACATTTTTTCATAAATTAATCTTCGGACTCCCTGTGTTAATATACAAGTGTTCGGTAGTGGTTGGGGGAGACGAAACGCGGCACTAATGGCAAATGTGCCTACACTAGCTTTTTTCCAAAAATTTACAAAAAAAAAACCACATTAGGGAGCCCAAAATACCCCGGGGGCCTTTCCCCTTGCCCCTATTTCCTCCCTCCCTTTTTAAAATATTGGATATTTTTTCCCCCCTTGCATCCCCCCGCCAAAATTTAAATATCCCCGGGGTTTCACTCATATGTATGGTAATTGGGTTTCCCCTTTTAAAAGTAAATTATGTAGGAAAAACCCCAATAGTGATTAATAAAAGAAACCCCATCTAAACATATAGCACTATTGTTACTAGAGTTCTAGTAAAGTGTTTAGGGTAACAGTTGATTGTGTAGTAAAGGAACTCAGAGCTTTTATAAGAAAAATGGTCTCTCTAAAAAAAGTATAATTAGATTGAAGTGTGAGAGGGGGGGGAAAGGAAAGGGAAAAACCTCCTTTGTTATCATCGTATTATACCGTTTTAATAAAAAATGTTTATATAGTGTTTAATCAGGGAAAATTTCCTTAAATGTTTACGATATATTGGGGGGCCCGGATTGTTATATTACACACCTTAAACATTTCTCAGGTCTGTTTTTGAAAAAAAAAATTTAAATTTAATAATAAAAATAATAATAATAAAAATATAATAATAAAAAATTAATAATAATAATAAAAATAATAATAATAATAAAAAGTTTAAAAAAATAATAAAAATAAAAATAATAATAATAATAAATAATAAAAATAAAAATTTAATAATAAAAATTTTAAAATAATAAAAATTTAAAAAAATTTTAATTTAAAAATAATAATAATAATAATAATAATAAAAATAATAAAAATTAATAAAAATTTTAATTTAATAATAAAAGTAATAAAAAATAATAATAATAAAATAATAATAATAATAATAATAAATATTAATAATAAAAAATAAATTAATAATAATAAAAATTTAAATAATAATAATAAATAATAATAATAAAATAATAATAAAAAAATAAAAAAATTTAATAAAAAAATAATAATAATAAAAATTTAATATAATTAAAAATAATAAAAAATAATAATAATAATAATAAAAAATTGTTTTGGTGCAGATAAAATTAACTGAGTAAAAAAAAAAAAACTGTTCTTAGTATTTTGTTTCTTTTGGGGTTTTATTTAAAAATGCGACCGTGTGACGGGGACCTCCAAGTTGTTTGTGTGACCGGGACCGTGTGACATGCCCCCCAAGTTGTTTGTGTGCCCTGCCCTGTGACAGACCCCCAGGTTGTTTGTGTGACATGACCGTGTGCCCGCCCCAAAGTTGTTTGTGTGACCTGACTGTGTGACATGACCCCAAATTTTTGTGGCCCTGACGTGTGACCTGCCCCAAGTTGTTTGGGGGACCGGGATGTGTGACCTGATTCCAGGCTGTTTGTGTCCCCTGGACTGTGTGACTTTGCCCTCCAGGGTTTGTGGGGCCCCTGCCCGGGGGCCCTGACCTCCAGGTTTTTTGTGTGACCTGACGTGTGACATGACCTCCAGGTTGTTTGTGTGACCCGCCCGGGTGTGACATGCCCTCCGGGCTGTTTTTTGTAAAACCTGCCCGGGTTTGTGACTTTGCCCTTCCAGGCTTTTTTTTGTGACCCGCCCCTTTGCGACATAAACCTCGGTGTTTGTGTGACCCGCCCGTGCGACATGCCCCAGGCTGTTTTTTTTGTGACTGACCGTGTGAATGACCCCCAAGTTGTTTGGTAAACCGGCCCTTGTAAACCTGACCCCAAGTTGTTTGTGGGGCCCTGACTGTGGGGAACCTGACTCCAGGCTGTTTGTGTGACCTGCCCTTTGTGAATGACCTCCAATTTGGGTTTGTGGGACCTGCCCGTGTGTGCCTGACCTCCAAGTTTTGTGGACCGATGGTGCCCTGATCCCCAGGTTTTTTGTGTGACCTGCCCCGGGGTGACATGCCTCCGGGTTTGTTTGTGTGACCCGCCCGTGTGAATGACCTCCAGGCTTTTTTTTGTGTGACCTGACCTGTTGGACAGCCTCAGGCTGTTTTTTGTGACCCGACCGTGCGCCCTGACCTCCAGGCTGTTTGTGTGCCCCGACCTTTGCGACATAAACCCCCAGGTTTTTGGGGTGCCCTTGGCCCGGTGGCCGGGCCCCCAAAGGGTTGTTTATGTGCCGACCGTGTGCCCCCCCCCCCCCCCCCCCATGCCTTTCAGGTTGTTTGTGGGGACTGACCCCCAGGCTTTTTATGGGGACCTGACCTTGTGACATGACCTAAAGTTGTTTGTGTGACATGACCGGTGACATGACTCCAGGTTTTTTGGTGTGAATGACCCCCAGGTGTTTGTGTCCCCGGGACCGTGGGGGACAGGGACCTCCAGGCTTTTGGGTGGGGACCTGCCCTTTTGGGGTTTTGACCTCCAGGCTTTTTGGGTGTGATGACCGTTTGACTTGCCCCGGCGGGTTTGTGGGACCTGCCCGTGTGACTGCCCTTTCCAGACTTTTTGGTGCCCTGACCTTTGGGGCCCCATGACCTCCGGCTGTTTTTTGTGACCTGCCCGGGTGACAGGGAGCCCCAGGCTGTTTGTGTGCCCGGGACCTTTAGGGTTCTAAACCTTCCAGGTTTTTTTGTGTGACCTGCCCGTTTTGGTGCATGCCTCCAGGCTGTTTTTTTGGGGGACCTGACGTGTGGTTTATGACCTCCGGCTTTTTTGGGTTGACCTGACCAGGTGACATGACCTCCGGCTGTTTGGTGAGGGGGCCGTTTTAAATTGACCTCCAGGCTGTTTGTGGGACCTAAACCGTTTTGGACAGGGGACCCCAAGGTTTTTGTGTGACATGACTGTTTTTTTGATTTTGACCCCCGGGGCTGTTTTTTTGACCTGGCCTTTGTGCCCGGCCCTCCGGTTTTTGTGTGCCCTTGGACCGTTTGTTATGCCCCTCAGGCTGTTTGTTTTGACCTGACCATGTATCTTGCCTCCGGGGTGTTTGTGTGCCCTGCCCGTGGGGGAACATTAACCTCCAGGCTTTTGTGTAAACTGACGTGGGGGACATGACCCCCAGGTTATTTGTGTGACAGGGGACTTTTGGGGTTATGCCTTCCCGGGGCTTTTTTGTGTGCCCTTTGGCCTTTTGTGACATGACCTCCAGGCTTTTTTGGGTGTGACCCGACCGTTTTGCCCACGACCTCCGGCCCTGTTTGTGTGCCCTGACCGTGTGACATGACCCCGGGGCTGTTTTTTGGACCGGGACCGTGTGACATGACCCCCCGGGTGTTTGTGTGCCCCTGATGTGTGACATGCCCTCCGGGCGTTTGTGGGGACCTGCCCGTTTGACAGGGACCCCCCCGGCTGTTTGTGTGACCGACGTGTGCCCTTGCCCTCCGGCTGTTTTTGTGTGCCCTGACCGTGTACATGCCCCCAGGCTGTTTTTTGAAAACCTGACCATGTGACATGCCCTTTCCGGGCTGTTTGTTTGACCTGACCGTGTGACATTACCTCCGGGGGTGTTTGTTTTAACCCTGACCTTTGTGACATGACCCCCCAAGGCGTATGTTGACCTGACCGGGGAAATGACCCCCAAACGTTGTGCGACGTGACCATTTTACCCCAAAAATTACCGGACTTGAGGCAGAATTTTCGCGTAGAAACCAATTTAAGTATTAGAAAACCCAAAAGTTAATTTTTGGGGCTTTGTCTCGTTTTTAAAATTTTTAAATACTTTTTATTTTTAAAATGTTCCCTTTTAATAATTTTTTTTTTTTCATAGGGGAAAAATTAGGTTCCTAAAAATTAACAATATCAATTTTCCTAAGAGTTTTTTTGGGTTTTAATTTTACTTCGGGGTGATTACCTTTAAAGGGTTTTCGGGGTTTTAATCTACCCCTCTGACCCCGGCCAGGGGTCAGGCTTTTTGGTGCTGGTGGGGGGAAAGGAAATTTTAAACGTTTCAACCAGCTGTGGGGGATATGGGGGGTCAGCGGGCCACTAGCACCCAATAGCCGGGTTTGGGGACTAGGCAAACCCAAAACGGGCCGGGTTCTGGGATGGGGAAAAACTCGGGAAACTAAATCAAAGGTTTTATAAAACGAAAATTCAAGAGGAAAAGGGGACCACTACAGGGGGGGCAGGGCCAGAATCAAGCGGGTTTGGGTTTTTTGTGGGCCCTTTGCGGGTTTATTTGCATCAGCAGCCTGGCAAAACTCAGTCGAGAGGGAAATTTTTGGCCTAGGCCGGGCACCCAAAAAACCCTCTCGAAATGGGTTTTCACGGGCCTTTTTTCTGGTTACTTTAAATCTATGCCTGCGTTGTTCCCCGTTTTATTTTGAAAGATTTTTTTAAGACTAATTTTTTGGTAAAATTTTTAATAAAGGCCTGTTAATGGCCGGGGACACATATATTATTTACCAGAAAATTGTTTGCAGAGATAATATGTGTCCTAAAAATTTTATCAATTCACGCGTTTTCACCCCCCTCCCGGACTTCAAACTTTCTTTACGGGAAAATTTTTAAAGCCTTGTGTGGGTAAACCTTTGGGGGAAAAAAACACAAGGGGGAAAAAATTTTTTCTGGTTCCAAAATTAACTCAAAAAAGGTACGGTCGTTTTACCATAATTTAAAAAATTAAATCTTTTTGGGAAAGGTTAAAGTTGAAAAAAACAAAATATAAAAAAAGATTGAACCTTTTTATTTGATATCAAAGCGGGGAAAAAATTCAAGGGGTCGTTTAATACCCTTTCCTGCAAACAGATTTTTGGGAAACCCTTTTGGGGTTTGAAAAAAAATTTAATGTGATGCGGAGAGAAAAAAAATAGCACCCGCCCTGGTCAAAAAATGGGTTGAAAATTTTTAGGTACCCTAAAAGGGGGGGGGCCTTAGGGGGAAAGGAATTTTGTAAAATTTTTCCCCGTGACAAAAAAGGACACCCGGGGTACAGAAAGGGAGAACTTTTATAAACATTTTTTAAACCCTAGACTCTGTTTAACACTACCACAAAGATATGGGAAAACCTGCCGAAACTTATATTGGGGTTTTCCCAAGAAAAAAACCCCCGGGCATTTTCCCCCAAACCAGATGCCGATTGCTAGGTGTGGTGGTCGTGTGGCTAGCGGGCCGCCGGCTGTAAAATCGGGTTTGGGGTTCAGGCTAGCAGGGGGGGCAGGGCCAGGCCAAGACCCGGGTTGTGAAAGCGGAAAAAACTTCAAAAGTTTTAAAAAGGGATTTATCAAAGGAAAGGGTTTTTTCTTTGTAGCTTGAAAAGGCTGCTCCGATCGGCTTAAAATTTTCTTTCGCTGGTGTCCCTGTTACTAAAAAAAATTTTGGTAAAGGTATTGTCCTGTTAAACCCACCCCTCACCCAATCATAACAGGCCTTTCCCGGGTTCGGGGATTCACTGAAAAAACTTTAGACTTTCCTTTTTCTGATTAGCTTCAAATTTTTCCCCTTTTCGCTGCTGTTTAGAAGGTTGTTACTGGAGGGGTTTGGGGGGGGAATTTTTCCCGTTTTAAATTTTAAAAAAAAAATTTTATTATTTTCTGGTAAATAATAATTTTTATTTAATAATTTATGGTTTTATGAAGGACGACAACCCATAGTTTTGGCTTTGTAGACACCCAAAATTTTTCCAAATTTTCAAAAATTTTGAATTGGTATTGTTGGATTCGGGTAATAAAATGAAAAAGCCTATTGATCGACTTCAAATTTCAGGAATTGATATATTTTCCTCAAATGCAAATTCCCATTTGTGCTGCATTAAAATTTTTTTGAGAGATTTTAAAGAAACAAATTTATTTGTGTGCAAACTGGAGGCTTTTCTCTCCCGACTGACTTCAAAAACCCCAATTTTTGGTGATTTTTAAAAAAAAAATTTAAACCTTTTCATTTATTTTGGGGGGGTGTAGGGGCCCAGGGTTTTTGTGAAGGGATTGGAAAATTTTTAAATATTGGTTTTCATGCCTTTGTCGTGAATACCTATCGTCGGCTTAAAGGCCCCTTTTCATACGTTTTTATCTTCATTTCCCCTAGGAAGCTCTGGATTGTTACTGGCTCTGGAGGTGCCAATTTTCTTTAAATTCTTAGTCAAAAATACTCAGTATTTTTTTGTTTTGTAGCATATAAGGTTTTATTAAAAACCGGGTTTAAAAAAAAATTTTTTGGAAAAGCGGGGGTATTGAAAAAATAAAGTGTCAAAAAAAAAAACAAAAATACGGGAATACAAAGTGCCAATTTACCAAATTTTATTTAAATAAAAAAAAATGAATACTGGCTTTCATGTGATAATTTATAAAACTGGGGGACTTCAGACCTGTAACCCCCTGATTACTGGGGAACGCCCCTTCGGAGTGGCATTAAATTTTTTACAGCTGGTGGGTCCCCAAGGAAAGGGAGACAATTTGGGTTTGGTCTGTGTATTTTTTCCAAATTTTCAGGGTTTTTTTTGGAAAAAAATTGATTAGCTCCATGCGAGAACTTGTGAAGGTTTGCCGTTGTTTGGGCTTCCAGGGGGTCCAAATGAGATTTCAAGGGAAAAATTTTTTCCAAAACATTCCCACTGGGGTGATAAAAACACAAAAAGCCGTTTAAAGCTATCCCCTTTTTTTTTATCACGTTTTGCCCACCCCAGTGGACTTTATCCCAAATAACATATTTATTTCTTTGTGACTTTTTAAAGTCCCAATTGTGGGCGAAACGTAGTCAAAAATGTTTTACGTTATACTGGGATTGGGGGTTTTTTTTCCATTGTGGGCGGTATTTTATATTAAATTTTTTTTCCTTTTCTTGCCCGCATTTAAATAGATTGGGCTGGGGCTTTAAGAAATACAAGAATTTTCGTTTCTAGAATCGCCCCAGCAACCAAAATCCAAATTGATAAGTATTTTGAACAAATGGGTTTACTCAGTATGTTCCGACTACTTACAGGGGTACACTGTTGGGTTTTCCTTTAGAAAATTTAAAGGTTTTACAATTTTTTTGGGTTTTTCCCCACGTGCTTTGAAATTTCCGCATGGGCGTTGTAAATCTCTGATTTGGTTTTACAGAAGGGCCCCGGGATTTTCAGCGGGGTTTTGGGGGAAAGGGAGGTTACTGATTTTGTCAGTGTGTAGGGAGTGTGAGGGTGTGAGGGGAAAGTTTCAGGCTGTGAGGGGTGGGGGTCAGGTGGGGGAGTGTTCAAGTTGTGAGGGAGTGTGCAGAGTGTGGGGGGTGTTTTCGTGGTGTGAGAGAAATGTTGTCAGGTGTGAGGGGTGTGTCAGGGGGGTTTAGGGGTGTGTCAGGGGGTGAGGGAATGTGTTTAAGCTGTGAGGGAGTGTGTGAGGGGTGAGGGGTGTGTCAGGGTGTGAGGGAGTGTGTCAGAGTGTGAAGGGTGTGTCAGGGTTTTGAGGGAAAATGTGTCAGGTGTGAGGGGGGGTGTGTCGGGTGTGGGGAGTGTTTTTTTTTTTTTTCAGGGTTGGGGAGGGGAAAGTGTCAGGCTGTGAGGGAAAAATGCCAGGTGTGGGGGTGGGGTTTTAGGGGGGTGAGGGATGTGTCAAAAGGGGTGGGGGTGTTTTTGTCAGGGGGGTGAGGGAAATGGTTTAGGGTTTTGAGGGAATGTGTCAGGGTGTGAGGGGGGTGTGTCATGTGTGAGGGGGTGTGCAGGGTTTTTGGGGGGTGTGTGAGTGTGGGGAGTTTGTGTCAGGGTTTTTTGAGGGGAGTTTTTGTCAGGGTGTGAGGGAGTGTATCAGAGTGCGAGGGGGTGTGACAGGGGTGTGGGGGGAGGTGTAGGGTGTGAGGGAGTGTTAGGGTGTGAGGGATGTGTCAGGGTGTGAGGGAAATGTGTCAGGGTTTTGAGGGGTGTGTCGGGTGTGAGGGATGGTGTGAGGGTTTGGGGTGAGGGGTGGGTGAGGGTTGGTGTGGGGGGATTGGGGTGAGGGATGGTTTTTGAGGGGTGGTTTTGAGGGATGGGGTGAGGGTGGTGTGAGGGATTTGGTGTGAGGGGGGTGTGGGGATGGTTTTTGGGGGGATGGTTGAGGGGATGGGTTTTGGGGTAATGGGTTTTGGGGGGATGGTGTGAGGGTTGGGTGTGAGGGGTGGTTTTTGAGGGATGGGGGTGAGGGATGGTAGCTTAACAATTTTAGCTTTAAAAAATTTGTTGAAATCATCTTGAGTCACATCAAACAATTAAGGGGAAATAAGAGAGGAGAGGATGGTCCCCTCTTACCAGCAGTCAGGAGAAAGTGTCCCTTTTTTCTGAACACTTTTTCTTTTAAGATGCAGGGTTTCCGATTGCAAGGAACATTTGGCTAGCTGCAAGAAAATGTTGTTTTAAAATTGTCAAATGGTGATAATAAGGCAGGGTGAGTTGTATTTCCCTTTAACCGCTGGGGCCAAGGAAAGATGTGGACCAAAAAAAGTTGAGCCCCCAAAATTGCTGAGAGATGTGCGACCACTGGGAGCACCTTAACTCACATCTATAGCTTTCCTAGCTAGTGTAAAAAGCCCTTCTATGTGGAAAAAAATTTTCAGAGCGGGGAAAACGCAATACAGACCGGTGACACTGCTCTCAATCCCCCTGGTAAGATTTTTAAAAACAATTTAAACTACGGGAGATGGGCCCAATCACTAATTGGGGACCGTTAAAAAATGGGTTTATATTTGATTTCTCTGCTGTGTTTGTTCTTGAGCTTCCCTAAAATGGCACCAGCCACTGGAAAGAATCCAAAGTTTAGCTCTGTAGGAGCGCTGGGCATTGTGGGGTTTTGGGCCTAGTTGGACCCAAAGGGCCCCTTTGGCGAAACTTTCAATCAAGGGGGAAATTTGGCCCCTACACTATGTTTCCTCAGTAATTACCAGTTTAGAACTTTTGCTGAGATCTCCAAGCATAGTTTGAAGGGGGGAACCTGGGACAGGTCGCCCCGACATCCTGGGGGGTGCAAGTGACCCTAGGGGAAATGTACTTGGGCTATTGTTATGGAATACTGCTTCAAAGACCCCCTTCGTCTAAAACCCGAATCCCATGCATTTTGGAATGATTTTTACTCTGCTTTTTTATCCAAGGGGGGGGGAAAAGCCCAAATGCTCTAAGTTATTCAAACACCCGCTTTTCAGGGTATATCAAGGGCTGGGGGAAAAAGATGGCAGGTTACATTTGTTCTGAGAAAACCCCAAATGGGTGATAGTTCTAGGCACCCTGATTGTAATCCGGAGGGGTTGTATGAATGGGAATGTGTTGGTACCCCGGGCCCAAGTTGAAATCCTTTGGGGTGAAATTTGACTCCAAAAATGACCAATGAAAGGAAAAACCCCGATGGAAATTTTTCCACACCGGTGGGGCAGGAAGCTTACCCGCACTTCGACATTTTTTCCCTCGGGTCAAAAAGTAGGGGTTGCAAAATTTTTTGTTTCGAAAAGGACAAATTTCGCTCCCTTTTGGGATTTCTCCAAATTTTTGGATGCCTACCCCCCATCTCATCTTTTGAAAATTTCGACAAAAAAAGGAAAAAAAAAGAAGACGATTTATTCTTGTCCGACCCCGGCCCGGGTTTGGGTCTGTTATTTTAATCAGAGGGATTCAACAAAGTAGGGAAGTTGGATGTGGGTGGCTTTATGTTATGTACAGCCCAAAAACCCGTCAAAATACCCCCTGGCTCATTTCCCAGGAAAAACCAACCCTTTACTTTTACACAACAAGACGGGAGGAAAACGGCAACTTTTATCGAATTGTAGCCTTCTCCAGAAAATAACTTTTATTTTAGGTTTTTTATTCTAGGAGACCCCGAGTCTGAAGTGTTTGTACAGATAATGATATCACTGAAATAAAGTCAGATGAACCCAAAGAAATCCCGGCCCCAAATGGTCCAGCTTCCTCCTGTCCTTTTTCTGTATATTTCATAACATTAAAAAAGGGAGTTATTACACCTCTTGGTGTTTACACTGAAACGGGTGTAGGGTAACAAATTTGGGTTTTAAAAAGGTTTGGAATTATTAGCCTAAAAAAACTTGCAAAATCTTGGTTGGGAAAAGAGGGGAGAGAGAGGAGAGAGAGGGGGAAAGGGGAGAAGAAAAGGGGAGAGGAGGGGAGGAGGGAGAAGAGAGGAGAGAAGAGAGAGGGGAGAGAGGGAGGAGAGAGAGAGAGAGAGGGGAAAATTTAGGGAAAGGGGAAAAGGGAAAAAATTGGGGGGGGTAGAGGGGGGGGGAGAGGGCCCGACCGACAGATCGTTTTTTTTTTTGTCCTCTCATTTTTGGGGGTCACCTGGGAACTAAATTCTCTGTGCTTTCCTGGGATCCCCCAGCTGAGTGAGTAACTCAGCCCGTTTTACCTGGCTTTGGAAACCCCTGATGAGGGAATTTTTGACCCTGGTAAAATCCGGACCCCCCTGTTTCCCGAGAAAAAAAGGGTGATTCAGGGTGTTTACAGGGTGTACTGGCGGCAGAGGTGTGTGTGTGTGTTGGGGGGCGTGGGAGAGAGAAAAAAGAGAGAGAAAGGGGGGGAAAGAGACCTTTATTTTCCCACCATCTTTTCTCTTGTCTTGTCAACCAAAAAATTGACATACTTGAGTCCCTTTAAACTTTTCATCATTAATTAGGAATCACTCCATGCTTTCACATACGGGGAAAAGGGGAAGTTATTTTACGAGTTTCAGCCCCTTTTGGCCACTTTCAAGTTTCATAAAAACCTCTAATTCGGACCCCGAAAAAGTGTTTAAGTTCTTTTTCCTATGTGAGGTTTTTACGGTTATTGTTCCCGTTACGGTATTGTGTTTCCAATTTTCTTTAGAAAATCCCTTTTTAAGAGTTTTTCAAATATTTTAGGTTTTATAAATGCGATAGCCGGGGAAATCGAACCCCCTGCGTTCCCGGCCCGCAAAATCCCCATGATGCTTAACCCCCAGGAAACCCCTAAAACCTACAAGAAAACAAGCACACAACCCGAAAATAGGGGTTTTACCCTTTATCCCAGGGGCATAAAGGTGGTGTGGGTGCCTTTAGTAATTATATTCTCCCCGTTTTATGTACTAGCCTCCACAAGCAGTGTAATTTTTTATTGTAACCCCGAACGAGTTGTCCGGTCAATAGCAACACTGCGGGCTAGATACATTTAAAAGTGAACTATCCCGAAAAATTTTGGGGTTTATTATAGCCTTTTTTGTTTGTAAACTCTCCCTATCATAAATTGGGGCCTTTTTTTCATTTTTCTCTTAAATTTTTAAATTTTTTGGGAAATTTTTTAAGGGTTTTTCTCTGTGTAAAAGAGATGGTTTTCATTTTCCATTATACGCTTTTGTTTAGAAAATCAAAACCCCAAATTTAATTTTTGCAAATTTTTTTTTTCCAAAATTTTTTCAAGTATTTACCGATACACTGAGTTTTTCCTTTTTTCCGGATTATATGGATTTGACGTGGAAGAGGGGTTCGGGGGGGCAAAAGCCCCGCGGCTCGGTCTGAAAACCCGGCCCCGTGATGGGGTCAGGGGCTGAAACAACCAGGCTGTTTTTGCTGGGGCAAACTCCCGGGGTCAGGGGGACTGACTTTAGATGCCCCTCCAGGGTCTTCTTTAAAAAGCGAGGTTTTATTTGTAATGTTCCCTTTGGGTTTTCTGGGGGCTGTTTTAAAGTTTTTGGGCCCCCGACACTTTTTTTTGTTGTCTTCAGTGTACTCGTGGGGCTCCGGGTTTTATTGGGGGAATGTTGCGTTACCGGCCCAGTCTTTTCCTTTTTATGGGAGTGATTTTCCTTTTGCAAAAATTTTGGGGTTTTAAAACCCTCTTGGATTTCCCCGGGGTATATTATCGCTTTCATTCCAGGGGAAAACAAATCAAGGGGGCTTCAACCGTTCCGTAATTAAGTGCTTTATCGAATTATGTGTGTCGTGAAAGGTTTTTTTGTAAAAACTCTCCAGGTCAGAATGTCCATCTTTGAAGGGGGCCAGTTAGTGTACAGCAATTTCCCGCCCAGAGAGAACAAAGTGTTTTTAAGAGAAAATCTGGTCTTGGTTTTCAGTAATTTTTATTAATATTCTCTTTATTTAGAAAAAATTTATTTTAAAAATGAAGTTCCCCATCCTCCTCTTTTAACTCAAGTTATCATCAAAAACAGTTTTTACCTCCCCCAAAGACCTCCATGTTCTTGTTATTAAAAATTTTTTTAGGAGTAAAGATTTTAGATAAAATGTTCAAATTAAAAAATTTTCCCCATTCTTTTTCATTATTTAAAATACGTCAATTTTTAATATTATTTAATATCCTCAGTGTTAAATCAAAATTTTAGTTAAAAGCGTTTTTTGTAAGTTTTTCAGCCAGGGCCCTTTGTTCCCCTGTGCGGGCTTAATTTTCCCGGGCATTGTTGGTAAACCCCAGGGAAAAAGGGGTCATTTGAACGAAAAATTTAGGAGTTTGCCAAAAAAAAAATTGTTTACTTTGACAAACACTTGTGAACCCGGTGTGTTAGGGGGAAATCGTTTTGAGAGAAGTGTCAGCTTGATCGTGTGTGAACTTTGTTCTGTTTTTTTTTGGGGCAGTGTTGTAGAAGGGGGTTTTATCTTAGGGCCCTTTTTATAAACTCTTCTCTGTGGACACACTGTGCTTAAGTGGTGCACAATCTTTCATTGCCCTTTACTTATGTTTTTGGGGTGCAGATTATTCTTGGGGTGTCTTGTGTGGGGTTGTCCCGTCTCGTGAAGAAGTTTGATGCTTTCATTTTTGAAGTAGTTTAATGGGGTTTAGTATTGTCCAGTTTGTGGACGGGGGGCCCCTTTAAGGAAAAAAAATAAAAGAAAATTGTTTTCTGACTGTTTCCCGGGGTGTCGCGCTTAAAATTTTTCCCTTATTTTTTTCTTTCACTAGATTTTATTTTGTGTGCTGGGAGTTGGGCCCCATTTTTAATACTTAGTCCATGTATTTTTTATGATTCTTGAGTTTTGAAAAGTTTTGCGTACAGCAGATTTAAAATGATTAGTCTGGTGCTGGATTAGAAGAATGATTTTGGAGAGTATATAACTTCCGTTTGGCGTTATAACAAGACCTGTTAAAACGGGTTTAATTTAAATTATGTTGAATCAGGTGTCCACTGTTTCTCATGCAGACTGTGAAGATGTTTATAGAATATGTCTTTATTCAGTAACGACAGGTGGATTTTACACTTCATTTTTTACCCAAACTCAAGACTGGTGAAGAGAAGTAATATTTTCGGCTGAAAACCATGAGATGTCTTACCTACAACACTCTCAGCTTTAGAAGTAGAGGCAGATTATGTCTCAAATGGTATTCCATTGGGGTGCCTGCCTCCCTTCCTCCCCAGTCTTTCTACAGTCTCCCTTCCTCTCTCGTTTCCTCCCCTCTTTCTCACTTTCTCTCTCTCTCTCTCTCTCGCTCTCTCTCTCTCTCTCTCTCTTCTTCTCTCTCTCTCTCTCTCTTTCTCTCTCTCTCTCTCTCTCTCTTCTCTCTCTCTCTCTTCTCTATACAATACCTTCCATCTCTCCCTAATTCTCCTACTTCATTCTTCCCATACCCTCCCTTCCCCTCCCACCCACCCTCCTTCTTCCCTCCCTCCCTCTACTGCCCAAGTCAGCAAACAATAATTCTTCCAACCTTTAATATTACTCTGAAAATCTCCACAGCTTCCTCTCAAGCGAATTTTCAGTGGGGAAAAATTTTGGCCCCAGCGGCCGGCGGTGGCAGACAGCAGCAGCATTTACTCTGTTAATTCTCCAGGTTAATTGCTGTTGTTAACATCTGTTACCGAGACGGTGGCTTATTTAACTGACTGGTGTGTATACGCAGGTGTGAGGGATGGGAGGGAAGGGAGGGAGGATGGGGGAGAGGGACTGGAACGCTGAGGCACTGGAAGACGAAGTGGGTGGGGGAGGAGGGGAGAGGGTGGAGGGGTAGGGGGGAGGGGAAGGGGAGGGTGGAGGGGTGGGGGGTTTCTTCTCATAATTTCTTATGAAGGAAAAACTTTCAAATTTCCTTAGAAATAATGTTGTTTGTCCCGGGGAGAGATGGGAAGATAATGTTTTCAAAAAATGG
>NW_026500036.1:0-11047 GCF_026875155.1 Cherax quadricarinatus | reverse complement strand
TCCTTGGATATCTACTACCCGACCACACGGCTGCATGGTCACTGCTCAGCGTTCCAGCCTCAAACCACCATTCACCAGCTCATAAAAGGGGTTTTGTATCAAGCAAAAAGCAGCTGGGAGAGGGGGCACCCTTGCCTCAAACCCCTTTCCATACGGACCGGCTGCCCCAATTTACCGTTTACCTGTAGGCGTACCATAGCCGAGACATACAAGGTATCAACCCATCTTACAATCCCCTCTCCAAAACCCTGCTTCAATAAAATAAGCCTCAATAAATCCCTATCAACACATTCATAAGCATTTTGCCAGTCAAGCCCCAGGACACCTCCCCCTTGACATTCCTCCAAAAACTCCATAATACGTACATGTCCGTCCCTCATGCTCCTACCTGGTATGCCTAGCTGTCCCTCGTGAATAACCGACACCATAACCTTCCACATTCTGTTTCCTAAAACTTTTACAAAGATTTTATAGTCCGAGCACATAAGAGATGTTGCTCTATATGCACTCAGACCCCTCCCCCCTCCCTTTTTGGGCACCAACACAACTACCCCCGTACTTTGCGACATACCTAACCTCCCCTCCGTAAGCATGCAATTTAATACATGAACCAAACAATGCTTAATACTTCCCCAATGTGCCCTATAAAAATCATTCGAAATGCCATCTATAAATGGTGCCTTTCCTTTACTCATACTAAAAATCGCCTTCTCTACCTCTCCACTCGAATTCTACCTTCTAGTACCGTTCTATCCCTGTCACTTATAACTTTTCTGAAATCCCTCCCCACCAGGCCACCTGCATGGACCCCTCCCCTACTCCCCGCTGTAGCTTTTCCCCAAACCATAGATCAGCATAAAAACTCATGCTGTCCGTGGTGAGGAGTACTTGACCCGGCAGGTAACCACCCAAACCCGTGCATACTTCCAATTGCAAGAGGGACGTCGCCTGTTGTCTGACCCGAAATTTGCGCAAGACACAACCCGAAGGTTTGTCACCCCATAGCACTTCTTCCATACCTGCTCTGACTCTAACCACATTGAAACGTTCATTGTGAATTTCTGCAAGTCGACTACGAAGTTGTTCAATGTCGTCATACCGACTACTACTCCCGCCCCCCACATAGTAATCATTTAGCTGCCCCTCCAGATAGTTTTGCAGGCCATACCTCCACCTCGCCTCCTCTTTTCCCCGCTTCTTATAATAACTCGCTATTCCGGGTTTGGCATGCATTTCCCACCATTCCAACAAACATTCACCTGCCCGTCGCGTTTCCCAGATATTCTTCCACCAGTCCTGAAAAGCAGACATATCCCCCTCCCCCTCCCCCTCCAATAGCTGCACGTTCAGTTTCCAATAACCTGGATAAACCCTGATCATTCCATCCCAGTTCAAGTTCGCTAGCACTGCATGGTGATCTGAAAACCCCACATCAAAGGTCTGTACGTGCCCAACTCTAATTCCTTGTGTTACATAAAGTCTATCCAGACGGGCCGCATAGCCCCTGCGAACGAACGTATGCTCCACCCCCCACCCACTCCACCCCACCACATCATAAACCCCTGCATCCCCCAGCAGATTCCATAAGACAGGTAAAACGCACCCCGCCCCCCTCGGCTCAACATCGCCATGGCGGATAATGCAATTCCAATCCCCACCCATGACAGTAATGAACGGCAAACCCAGAGTGTAAAACGTTAAAGCCTCCCTCACAAATTCTATTTTAACTTTAGTGTTGCTTTCCACAGGCATGTAAACGCCAATAAAACAAACCCTCACCTCACCCAAGTACCCATCTACCCTCACCACCATCCCACCTCCCCCCTCCTCCCATCTCAAGACACGCCAAGGGCTGGACTCCTTCACCGCTATAGCTACCCCACCCTTTAAGTTTAAGAAATGCTAACATACATTCTGTTGCCCTTTTAACGTAACTCTCGCCCAAACTTTTAATTGTGTTCTTTTAAGAACATACGTCACAGCATACCTGCGGCACACGAACCACTCCATCACACACACTTAAACTCTGCCCAGAGGCATTTACATTGACGGTAAACACACTTGAATCACCAAAGGAGTTTTCCTCTATGTTTGTGGGTCTTTCCCCGTACCCACACGTACATTTCATGACCTTCTTTGACCTTTGACCTCCAAGGACCCCCCTCCACCTCCCGTGCAAGCTGGGCGCTTGCCACAAACCCGACACATAATTCTTCCTGGTCGTGTCCTGGTGTCAGGACCTCGTCCATATCCGACACTCTGCCGTCGTTTTGCGGGAACCCCGTCCACACCACTTCTCTCACCAGGACGAAGCTCCTGGTGGACTTCCACCACCACCTCATGCAACCGTGTCATTGTAGGTCACGTCAGGTCTCCATATTTGGCGAATCATCCTTCACCCACTTCTTGTCATCGGTGGACGTCTGGGCTATGCTCTGCCATCCAGGAGATCGTTTAGCACGTTCTCCAGCAAAACTTTTCCTGTGACAACTCACAGGGTCCGTAGGCCCCACAGGTGGCGGGGCTCGTCCGTAGTGTCACCGACAAGGATGGCACACACTATAGAACCGGTCTCCTCTTGTTGTAATTCCTCACTCAAAGCTTAGGTCCTTGTTCAGGGCGAGGGACCAGATCCAGATTAAAAGGCCTCGGTTGTTAGGACAGGAAGTAGGTTCCCGGATTGCCGTACCAACCAGGCGTCTGAGCACTGAGGCTGCCATATGGTCATACGAGCTGCATAACCTTGCAATTTCGTACATTGGCTGCATAGTGAACTAAAACTTGCATCTTGTAGTGTTTAGATGAAACGTAAAGATGGAATAGGCTGTTTTAATGTCATCTTGTTGGGTGCAGGAGCCTTCGGGAGACCCTCGTATGGGCACTCCCTCCACATTCCCTTGGTCGATGCATGTGCCGTGCCGTATTTACCAAAAATTTTTCCGAAATAACTACTCCTCGCCTCGAAAGGCACTTCCTTACTTTGACCAGGTGACGTATGTGGTGGACGTTCCTGCCAGGCATACCTCTACGGCTGAATTCACCGCCATTTTCCTCTCTTGAAAAGCTTCACAATCTTGGATGTAAAAGCCGGCGACATATGCGAATTTTACAAAAAGCTCGACATCCCATTGAGAGCACACATATATTTCCTCGTAGGGATGCTGTAGATGTAGGACGTTGCGAAAATGTAGGCACAAGAATTGAATCTCTGCACCACTGAGAGAGCCACGAATGAATTCAACACAGACCGTGTTTACTCTTCTACCCTGACGATCCGCCATCTTGCATACTGTAGTACACAGTTCGCCACCAGGTGTAAGCAGGAGCAGGCTCAGAAAGCGTCCTCTCAGCCCGTAGGTTGAGAGACGAATGACAATGATTTGGGCTTGAATATGTTGTTTAGTAACGCTCTGCGCCCCGGATCATTAACACCAACTCCCCCTGGTCATCAACCTAGTCAGGACACAACTGACGTTAAATTTCTTACTCATGATGATTTAATCAAGGATCAGTTTGTTGATTAGTCACTGGAAAGACTGAGAGATATAGCAGTTACTGAGAGTGAAGCAAAGGATCTCGATAAATTTTTTTTTATATATATTTTATTTAAAAACACAGTATACAGTAGACATGTATAACACATAATTGACGTGTTCACAAAACATGAAACATTTAGAAAGAAAACAAAAATTCCTTATAATTAACAAATACCATACATCAAAAATTACTACTATCCTACCCTACTTACGTGCCCTTAACTCATATGACTGTATATACAAAACTTTCTATGTGCACTAATGCTTTGGCCTCTCAATTTATATTGTAATATTAGCATTTAATACACCAAACATTCTGTCGCTTTAATCCCGATATTGTGCAAGGAAAGGTTTAATACCGATTATAAGAAAGTTAAGACACATGATGCAACATTGGATTCTTTATTGTAGGACGTTTCGCCATCCAGTGGCTTTAACAATAACAGATTCTAAGACATAATTGGAAGACAGTAGGAACTATATACAAAGATGCAGGTAATCAGTCCCTTGCCTTGGAGTTTGTGTTACAGCATCGTGAATGGTAGGCGGAATCCCGCTACAGTGACATGCCTCGTCTGGCTGCCCGTCCCTCCATGACGACTATATAAACGGCAGTCTTCTTGGCCTTTGGCTCCAGATTCTCTCCACCCACGATGCTTGTGAACACTAACTCCAAGGCGAGGGAATGTTTACTCATCTTTTGTATATAGTTCTACTGTCTTCCTAATATGTCCTAGAATCTGTATTGATTTAAAAGCACTGGATGGGAAACGTCTCTACAATTAAAGATATCCAGATGTTGCACATGTGGCTTACTTTTCAATCCCGATTTTTGTATTTTGTATTTAAACCCTTCATTATACAATATGCTTGTATTCATACCGAGTGACTCTAATCACAAATATGAAGACATATATATGTGCTACAACATCCGCATCCACTAACAAAAAACCTCTACAAAAACTTTTTTTTTTTTTTAAACAGTCTAAAAAGATAAAATAAAAATTAATTAATTAGCTTCTAATCTTTCATATAATTTATAATCTCATTGCCGAGAGACTCACCGCACTTACAACTTCGTTGCAGGCCACATGCTAACCCACACTTTTTTCTTTTTCTCTCACCACCTATCCTTATTTCAGGGTTTAAACAGGCTTAGACTGTATGTCCATCAAAAAACAATATACATTAATATGTCAGCAAGTGTACATGGCTTGGGTCCCACGGAGGAACATCAATACCATTACCAGTACAGAATACAATGATATAATAACTGAAAGTATCATGAGAATTAAAAAATTCTTCAGGCACATACATTAGTCATATAATTAAAATATTGACATAAGGTTATTACGTGTCCGTCCTTATTTTCCAGCAAGAACCACCAAAAGATAACAAACCGGGATGAAAAATCTTACTCAATCCCCATTATGGAAAATTGCACAATAAAATGCTCACTCCTAACCAATACCTCACAATTCATCATTAATATTCATCTGTCAATACAATGCAACACATATCATGGTTTGGTACACTAGAGAAAGATGTCATTTATGGATCATAAAATTGACGAAGCTGACACTACAAAGATCATGAATTCATGAATAAAACACAGCTACATAAGTCAACAATTCAAATTTTGTTGACAGCAATGAAATGTACTGGGTTAATTGCAACACCAAACTGTAGTTAAACCATGATAATTAAATCTGCGGATCTCGGGGGTTTAGCGCCAGATGATCTTAAATATTTTGCACCCAAGTAAACTTGTTCATTGTTAACTTATTTTTGTGAGGTGCTCGTGACCATTTATAGTTGCTTTGTGTAGAAAAATTTCTGCTTTTCGGTATAAAAGTTAGTGGTTGGTTGACAACAGGAAATTCCGGTGTTAAGATTATCCTGTATGCAGTGAACATAAGCCTTAGGTTTCAAATTTATTCATTGGCTTCTCCCTTCTCCCATTCCATTCATTGCCCTCCCACCATCAACACAACAAGGTGCCTAAACCAACCTACCTCATGCTTCCCCAGTAGGAGACCAACCCTTTGCCGCCCCCCTGGGTTCATGAGGAGGAGGCCCCCCACAGTGAGATTCGGTAACCCTCAGAAAAGCTATTAACCACCGCCCCCATAGCTTGCCTATTCCTACATCATCGTTCTATAAAAATCTCGCTGCTAATGCTTTTTATTATCAACTCTCCCGAACCTCCCTCATCCCCAAGATACATGTAAAATATCCGTCATGACATACATTAAAGCCTCTACCCCACATCACCGGCACCCCAGTTACATCCATATTAAACGCCCTAGAGAATGGCCATTCCCCCCCCCCCACAAAAAAAAGTCTGATATCGCTCACCTTCCATAACCTTACCCCTCCAAAGTTGGACAAAAATATACAGCAGGAAAGCGTTTCGAGTGCACTCCATGAGGCCTCTCTTACAAGACCTTTTTACACAACACATTCCCTAGAGGCCAAAAATTCCCATTAGAAAAACGATATACTAACTCCGTACCCCCGCTGGTATTCTAAGAAAGGCCAAAGTTCTCCATATGCTCATCCAGTCATATGTGGATATACAGCAAGCCCTGTAAGACACCCGTACCCGTCACAAGCACCCACCATTCCGTTTGACCATTAATTTGGACACATGTTCTATATTCCAATAAAACCACTCAACATGTCTTCACATACCTCAAAATCCCTTCACACCACCACTTCGTGCATCCTCCATTACCCTCCCTACCTGACTCCCGGTTCCCCCCTGGTCGGATATATCTTTGTTTAATATATTAGCCATTAATCTATGACCCAATGCCATCAGACCAAGATCCCCCACGTCCTCACATCCGTCATCACAAGTCCTTGCGCAACCATGCCCTCCCAAACCCCCACACCATTACATTAGAACCATCCTCTGGATATTCGCAATAATCTGTGCTCTTAAGGGAACACCTCAGCCACTCCCACAATTACTGTATATAAACCAGAGAGTTGACACTACAAACTCTCTGCTGTAATGTTACGTCCTCTAGCCCTTTAAGCCTCCAGCCTACCCAAAATCCTGCTCGTAACATATTCGAATTTATATCCTACTCTCCTGCACTTCCGCCATTGTACCATGCTCCACAAACCCTAATTCTGTCCCACTACTGACCATCCCCAACATCCCCAAGCTCCCGGCCTTCCAATCCCCCAACCTCTAATTGTCCCGACTTATTAAATTAACTCTCTAACCCGTTAGCGTCCCCAAATATCGAATGACTCCACCAACTTTCCTTAGATCTTCCTCATGCATTACCCAGAACTGTAGTATAATTACATTACCAACAATACCTCCTGCCCACTACCCATTATCCCTTGTCCATTCATCACCTTCATTCATCTAGCCCATAAAATGGATTCTGTATTGCAGGCAAACAATAACTGAGAAAGTGGACAACCCTGCTCATACCTCTCTCCCATCAGTATGGTCACCATACCTTACCATTAACCTTACCCTTATAACTGCTCCTCATACAAGGTTTGCACCCAGCTCACCACACTCCCCCCCAAACCCCAAACTTTCATCCAAACAAACTTTTAAGGAAAACCCTATTCACACAAATCATAACGCATTAGCCCAATCTACCGAGTATTCCACTCCGGTGAAGCTCTCAATAAATCCTTATGTGGGATATGCCCGTCCCTCATACTTCTCCCGGATGCAAACTGTCCCCAGGTATCACGGATCCTAGAACCTTTTCAGTCTATTGCCCAAAATTTTAGCATAAATTTTATAATCTGCACCACTTTAAGGAATATTGACTCTATATCACTAAGTACTTTCCCTTCCTTCTTCTTCGGCACCAACCACAACGATCCCGGATTTTTCTGTGTCTTCCCATCCTCACTGCTCCACATATAATTCAAAACTCACTAAACATACCTAATGCATTCCCATAAACTCTATAAAATCATTTGCGTATTCCATCAGTGCCCGGCGTCTGACCCTGGACTCATCCCGTAAACCGCCTCCCCACATCCTTTCACTAATATTACCTCCAGCATTTCCTGGTTCCGGTTGTCCCAATACAATTAGTATTTTGCATAAACCCTAATACCTCCTCCTGGCAACTTCCTTGTACCTCCTCCATTTTCTCCCTAAACCAATAATCAGATTATAATAAACGCTATATGTTCATCGTTATCGTAAGGCCTTGACCCACCACATAACCCCTCCACATCAGCGACACTAGATGCACTATTGGTAGTCACTCATCTGCCTTTCTAAATTTTCTCAGGACATAACCTGATGGTCGATCACCCTTTAACACCTCCTCTAACCCTGCCCTAATCTCTTCGCGTTAAACCTTTCATTATGTAACTTCTCAATCTACTCTACGTGGCCTGTTCCCTTCACGTATCCCCTGAACAACTCTGCGATTACTGTCTTAGCCCACATCTCCCACAGTCAAGCAAAACCATCTCACCATCCTACCATCCCAGAAATGTCTCCACCATTTCCTCAAAGCAAGAGCCTTCTTCCCATTCATGCAGAAGCCTCCACATTCATTTCCAATACCAGGGGGGGGCCCCAATTTTTTTTTATTATTTAGGCGTACTTTCCATCCACCGACAGATCAACTATCACCGCCCTTGGATCCGAAAAAATCGACATCGAAAGACATCACATCTCTCCACACCAATCCCCTGCATCACATATATCCTATCTAAAACCTCGCCTAATAATTCCAATGAATGAAACGCAGTGCTCCTCCCATACTCTCCCCCCTCCCCACCACATCTACAAACTCTACATCACTTAAACACTTCCCTTAGAGCACCAAGACACATCCCACTCCCCTCGGTGAGACATCCCATACCTAATCAACAGTTCCAATCAACCCCCAAGTACAGTTTGGAAGGTAAACCCCGAAATAATACATCAAAACATCATGAAACAAAATCAACTTTCACCTCTAACATTGTTGCTGCCGGTTATTAACCACCCATGAAAAACATACTTCCCCACCCCCGAGTGGCCATCTACCCTACGAACCCTTCCCCCCTTCCCCCTCATCCCAAGACCCATTGGACACGCAATGGGCTGGTCTCCTCTACAGACCACTGCCACCCTCCTTTTAATTGCAAGCATTACTGACAATTAGGTTATAACCCCACAAAACCGCAATTCACACTCTAACTTTGGTTATGCTCCTGCAAAACAACATACATTCTACATCAACTTCGTTTAAAAAACCATTCTAACCAAACCCTTTTTCCCTCAGATTTAAGACCATTACATTATTGTGAAACACTTGAACTTCCCCAGAAAAGGCGGCTTGCCCCTATGCCGCTGTGATCTTTACTCAAATTCACATTTCATGGTACTGTACCATTTTTATCATTTTCCTAACCTGGCCAAAGCCCCTCTTGCCCTCTCCCTCTGAGCTTCCCAGTTACACCCCCTCCCCTGCTAGCCCTTCTCCCCCCACAGCTACCCATGTCTTCTTCCAGGTTCTCTGCCCAGGTGTTTAAACCTCATCGTGGTCCAAGGCACCCGCCCAGTCCGTTTGGGTGAGCTCTCATCAACACATATCTACTCTGTGAGTCGTCCTGATGGATCTTCCTACACCACCACTTCCCTGTCCTCTCTGTCATTCCGCGAACCCTCCACTGTCCCTGCTGCTCAACCATGAGCGGCACCTCACTAACTTTCGGGTCCGTCATCCCGGGGCCCGCCTCCGGCTCGCGTCCAAGAACCCATGCAGCCACTGCTTCCACATCCTCTCCTGGGTAGATCTTCACGTCCACCCTTTACCTCAGGTTATGGGGGGCCTCTTCCCCTTTATCCCTCCAAGAGGGTAACACACGTCCCAACTCTTTCACCTAGTCCACCTCCTCAGTCCAGAGGTTCGTCTTCTGTCCATCCGCTCAACCCCCTACTCCACATCCACGTTCGCATGGTTGCTGTTCCCACCATCCATGATAATGTCATCCTAGGGATTGCCTTCGAGGGACACTGCAACGCCATATGCTCGTACGTAAGAATCACATAATCAGCAAGTTTTCCTCTGCCCCACATAGTGGACAAATACCTGGGTACTATAGCTGTCGGGCGTAACATACGAGGGTATTGGCCGCCCTCATGGATCTTCAGGGTGCAGGATCCCTCGGGCAGCCCTTCAAAATGGCCCGTCCCTCCACACCCCATACTAGCCTTATGAAACAGTTCCATAATTGCTGAAGGCTTCCTGAATGCCACACGACGTTGCTCAAAGGGTACATTACGTCCTTACCCACATGTAATATTTTGAAACAATCATGAGACACACTTACTGTTGAGTTCACACTCATCCTCCTTCCTGAAATTCATCCACAATCCTGGTGTAAGCCGGCTCTGTAAACTTCATGAAAAACCCTTGTCATTCCATTAAGGGCAACACCGTACTATTCATCGCTTCAGTATCCCGTAGACGTCCCTAATTTTGGCGGATAAAACAGTACATGCTTTGTTGCATGCTTAACGTTCCTCAAAAACTTATTCAATACGACAGTTCACTCTCGGTGATAGATCCGCCTATGTTGGTGCCTAAGTCAAGCAGTCACCACCTGTGGGCGTTGTAGGGAGGACTCAAGAAGCGTCCTCTCTTCCCAGTGGTCGAGAGTCGAATGGGCTCGATAAATTGTTACTATTTAGTAATGGTGTTACTGATGGAGAAAATACATGTTAGTTGTCAGCTGATATTGTTTCCACCACAGTCAAGCATCTCGTAGTGATTACATGTTACATTTCGGTGAACAAGCCATTTGGATTTTGCTCCAATAGTTCCCATAGGGAGGACATTTGGGTGTAAGAAGACATCGGTAAACTGGCAAAAAATTTTACTTGGACTAAAGATGAAAGAAACAGTAGATGATCATGTGCGACGTTAGCCACGTGATGTCAAGTGACAGGCAAGCCAGCACAAACACCTCCACCTACAATTCACTTGAGGTCACTAGTAGCAAAGTTCAGGTTTATCTGGATAGACATTGCTCAGGAATCGTTCAAAAGGTGAAGCATCTGCTTTCCTCTGCTCCTTTTTGAGTCACTAATTTCAATCTTCCTTTCTTTTTACATATAGATGAGAGTGGCTATGCAGTCGGGTGTTGTGAATGCCTCAAAAGTCAACATCACTGATATTCTCATCCTAAATGTTACTACTCATCTATGCTTAAACGACACAGAAAAAATTTAGCCACATGAGAAATAAGAGGCTCTGCTCTTGTGGTGTCTATATGACATTTGACGTGTATTTGGGCACTTCCGTTTTAAATTAAAGCTGGTTGGTTTTAATGCCCTCCCCAAATACCTTTTGTTACTTGATATGTCAAATTCAGTTTAGTAACTTAATCCCTCCAGCCCATATTAACAATATTTACTCAGGTCTAATTTTTATATTTATGTATTCACAGTAGTAGTGATGTGTATGAGAGGAGACCTTAAGCTGAGTGTTGAGTGCGTAGTGTCGTGTGGGCGATGTTTC